>JAPKLW010001501.1:0-57866 GCA_026898455.1 Plectranthus barbatus | reverse complement strand
CTAAGATCTATACAAGTAGCTACTGGGAAAGGAAAACTTGGACAGATTTCCCAACAACACTAATACAAATTCATATAAAACTTAGTTCACTACAAAAAAATCATTGAAAACAACAGTGAAAATACAACATTTTTAGAAAAAAATGTTGTTGCAGTCTAAAAAACTGTTATTATAAATAAAAGTGTTGTTTGTTATTGTGAATTGATGCGATTGCAGACACAAATAACTAACATAAAAAATAAACGACACAAAGAATTATAGTAGTTCGAGCGTAAGCTCTACGTACACTCTTCAAGCCTTACCGGTGATGATTTTATTATGGTAAAGAAAAAACAAAGTATGTAACAATAATGAACAATTACAATTGGTGGGGAGCAGGGGTATTTATAGGGAGATATTCTTAGATACATAAGGAATATAAAACCTAGATATGGTAAGATATATCTAAACCTAAATCTATCTCTAATAGATTTGTTTCTATCCAAATCTATTACTGATAAGGATAAATCTTGTCCAACAAGGGAACAACATATGCACCATATATTTTCCAAATCTAGCCAACTCGATCAACTCCTCGAGTTCCTCGACCTATACAGGCTCGACCCAGTTTACCGAACTAGCCACCTCGACCCACTCGAACCACTTCCTCGAGTCATATTTAGACTACTCGAACAATTCTCCACCTTAGGCTCAATATGACATCGGTTTGGCACCTCCTCTTCAGTTCGACTGCAACAGTTTGATCAGTTCCTGACAGTACTCAAACTTAGTACTTGGAACTGGCTTCGTAATCATATTCGCAGGATTATTGAGGGTATTGACCTTGTGATTCTCGACCTCTTTGTCTTCCACCACATCTCTAATAAAATGGAACTTCACATCGATGTGCTTAGTTCTCTCATTATGAACATCATTCTTCGCCAGCTGCAAAATACCTTGATTATCACAGGAGATCTTCATCTATACTTGATCAATCCCCAACTCATTCATGAATCCTAGCAACCACAGACCTTCCTTAATCGCTTCGGTCAAGGAAATGTACTCCGCCTCCATCTAAGATAAGGCAATGACCCCTGCAAACTTGCTCTCCAACTAATCGTCGTTCCATACAATGCGAACACAAAACTCGTCAATGACTTCCTCTTATCTATACATCCTGCATAATCTGAGTCTACAAACCCTTTGACTGGGAGCCTCGAGCTCGAACCATCATCCTCGAAGACTAGTCCCTTTCCAACTGTCCCTCGAACATGCCTGAGGACCCACGTCAGAGCTTCCCAATGCTCTTTTCTACGTTCGGCCATGAACCTACTAACCATGCTGAGAGAATAAGCAATATTTGGTCTCGCACAGACCATAGCGTACATCAATGAATCGACAATGCTCGCATAAGGAATACCTCTCATAAGCTCCCATTCCTCCTCGTCGAGTTTCCCAGCAGCACTCAACTTGAAATGAGCTACTAACGGAGTGAGCACAGACTTTACATCCTTCATTCTATGCTTCTCAAGAACTTTCATCAAGTATCCCTCTTGAGATAATATGAGTCTCCTTTGAGCCCTGTCTCGAACTATTTCCATACCCATGATCCTTCGAGCACAACCGAGATCCTTCATTTTGAATTCTTGACTTAGAGCTTCCTGCAGTTCGGCTGTTCCTTGCTTATCTCGACTTGCTATCAGCATATCATCTACATCCAACAGTATATAAATTCGAGTCTGTACACTTCACCTCAAAAATATACAAATGGGTTGTGTTTGCATCGAACAAAGTCCTGCTGAACCATAAACTTATTAAACCGTCTATTTTACTGCCTTGGAGACTGCTTCAATCCATACAATGACTTCTTGAGAAGACACACCTTCTCCACTCTACCGGATCCCTTGAAGCCCTCGGGTTGCGTCATAAGGATCCTTTCCTCCAGCTCTCCATACAGAAATGTGGTCTTCACATCTAGTTGCTCTAACTCCATGTTGTACTGAGCAACTAACGACATGATCAGCCTAATCGACCTTTGTTTCACCACTGGCGCAAACACCTCGCCATAGACCACACCTTCCCGTTGCGTGAAGCCTCAAGAAACTAGTCTAGTCTTGAATCTAACCCCAGAAACCTCCTGCTTCTTCCTGAAGATCCACTTATAGCTAACTATCAATTACTTCTCCCCCGGCTTATCCACCAACTCCCAGGTGTTATTTTTCTTCAAGGAGTCCATCTCCTCCTTCATGGTATCAAGTCATTTGAGCCTGTCCTTACAACTTATGGCCTCGGTATAGCTCTTTGGCTCAGTATCATCCAGCTCTACCTCTTCCGCCATAACGAAAGCATATGCTACTACATCAGCATATCCGAAACGAGTGGGAGGTCTTATCTGCCTTTGTACCCTATCTCTCGTGATATTATAATCTTGAAGTGCACCTGACCCTCGAACCACCTCGATCTCGCCATCCACATGAGATGCACTCTTCGACCCACTGGTCGGCTCCATCTCAATCTCAGCACCTGATCTATTTCCATGGACATTGTCAGACTGTTCCTCGGAAGCACCACCTTGTTTCTCAAGGACATTTGCTCGTTCCTTTACCCCCTTATCCAGTTCTCCTACCAGCTCCTCCTTGAACGTCACATTCCTACTAAAGATGCACTTTCTTATATCCGACTCGAGACACCATAACTTGTACCCTTTCCCTCCTTCAGGGTACCCTATAAATATGCATTTTAGTGCCCTCCTCCCAGGCTTATCTCCTTTTTATGTTTGCATAAGCTGCGCAACTAAAAGCCTTAAGGTTGCTAAAATCCGGAGGATGACCAGACCATATTTCTTACGGTGTCTTAAAACCTAGTGCAGTCGATGAGCACCGGTTGATCAAATAAGCTGAAGTAGTCACTGCTTCTACCCAGAACGACTTGGGTAACTTCGCACTAAACATTAGACACCTCGTTCTTTCCAGCAACGTCTGATTATACCTTTTTGCCAATCCGTTCTGCTGAGGTGTTCTCGCCACTGTCTTGTGCCTTGCAATACCCTGCTTTGCAGAGTACCTCTCGAACTCCTTCGAGCAATACTCAAGGCCATTGTCAGTTCGCAGCCTCTTCACCATCCTTCCAGTCTGATTTTCGATCATCACTTTCCACTTCTTGAAGGTCTCTAAAGCATCACTCTTATTCTTCAAGATGTAAACCCACACCTTCCTTGAGTGATCATCAATGAGGCTCATGAAGTACCTCGTTCCTCCATTCGAACTGACCTTTGAAGGTCCCCATATATCAGAGTGCATGTAGTCCAGAGTTCCTCGAGCTCTCTGTCGACCTACTCCGAACTTAACCCGATGAGATTTCCCATAGATGCAATTCTCATAGAAGTCCAACTCTCTGATATTATGCCCGATCAACAGATCTTGATTCGATAACTCCTTCAGCCCCCTCTCACTAACGTGATCGAGTCTCCTATGCCACAATACTGACTTATCCACCATCACTATCGAAGCCACCCCAATCACTGTGCTCCCCATCATAGTGTAAATTCCATTCCTTTGAGTTCCCTTCATCAAGACGAGAGATCCTTTGTAAACTTTCAAAGTCCCAACTTCCATCTTGATCGTGTAACCCAGTTCGTCGAGCATCCCCAAAGAGATCAAATTTCTCTTAAGCTCTGGAACATACCCTACACCTTGAAGTACTCTTTCTGTATTATCATAGATCTTAATCCTCACCGAACCCATTCCAACCACCTTGCATCGAGTTCTCCTACTCCTAGAACCCTTCTAGCCATGACTTATTAGGTGTCATGTGGAATGTACAACCTAAATCCAATATCCATTCCCTCTCCGAGCTCTCAATCAAAATCTGCAATGCCTCTCTAGAGTCATATTCCTGCTCAGCAACAGCTACATCTGCGTGCTACTTTTGCTCCTGCTTCGTCTACCTCTCCGGACAATCTCTTTTGATACACTACAAAAAAATGGTCTATAATGGCGACATAAATTATCACTATAAATATGAATTTTGTCACTGTAGCATCTTAGTGACAATATTGTGTGTCGTCATTATATTGTGGCTACTGAATAGTGGCTAAAGGGTTTAGCGATGAACTACGATAGTCGTCACTATTACTCTATTTTATTGTGACTCCAATTTTCATCACTAATTCACTATTAATTAGTTACAAACTATAATCGTCAGTAAAATGTCATGATATAGCCGCACAGGTGGGTTGTCACTAAATAAACATGTTTTAGCCACTATAATAATTATCACTAAAACTTTATAATATAGTAGCATAATTTGTCGTCACTAAAATATCATTATATAGTTACACATAAGTGTTGTCACTAAATAAACACTTTTTTGCCACGACACTAATTATCACAAAAACTTCGAATTTAGTAACAAAAATTATCGTCACTAAAATACCTAGCCGTTGTTGACCAGATCATCTAAACCCACCTACACCATACCTAACCGTCGGTCAAGCCACCACTGAGCCGCAATGCCTTGAACCGCACCCAACCGTTGCATCGCACCTAACCTGCCAACATCAAGCCACAGCTAACCAACCGCACCACACCCAACCATTGAACCGCATCTAGCCTACCACCACCGAGCCACAACCAACCATCAACTGAATCCACCGGCATCGTACCGCACCACGAGCAAGCGAGCCATCATCGCACCGCACCGCACCGCACCTATGAATAATCAAGACCCTGCACATAGTCATATAAAAAATTAATATTTATTGCTTTCATTAGGATTCGAACATTTTACCTCTTAATTTAATCCTTTATATCTATCCACTGCACCAAGTGATTAATTATTAATATTTTGGATAGTTAATATTTATAAGGTAATAGTGGCTATCTATCTAAACTTAATAAATTTATGAAATCTATTTCACACTTTATAAATTTAAATCTTGACAATCTTATTAATTAAAAAATTACTATGATATCAGCGAATTCTTAAAAATAAAAGTAAAATGTAAATATTGATAAAATGAAATTTTATATAATTTTATATTAAAAAACTACTACAAAATATTCACTTTTACTTCATTATTTAGAATTTGTTGAACTGGTAGCAGTTTTTAAATTTATAAGATTACTAAGAATTAAATTTGAATAAAAAATAAGTTTTAATAAAAAAAATTATAATGTAAGATTTTAATTTATATTAAACATAAATTTTTCATAATTATGTAATTAAAATTATAATTTAACTAAACAATTTAAAATTTACGCATTATTTAATATTTTGAATACATAGTTAACTTATTAAAAATTCAATAATCTTAATTAATTGTGTGTATAAATTTAAATACATGATTAAATTTTTAATTCAATCTGAATTTCAGCTTAATTACGCATTTTGAATCTTATCACCTTCAAATAGTTTAATTTTAATATAGTAACATAATCTTCAATCATATTTTAAATGTTTTTAAATGTAAATCTTTATTAATATTTATTACTTCTATACAAGTATTTATATAATTTAATTACTTAAATATATCAAGTCAATATTTAATTATTATTTAATTTCCTCATCAAGAATTTTGTTTAATATGGGTAAATATCATAATAGTCTTAACCAAAAATGTAATAAAATCTTAATAGTATTAAGTTGGTGGGGATCAAATTACTTAATAAAACATAATGTAGGATATAATTTTATATATTTGGAAGTATGTAATAGAATTTGATAAAATTTAAAAGTTTTAGATATTGCGTAACCAAAAGCAAATTAATGGCTTATAAAAATTATTACTAATGAACTAGTGGAGTTTATTAAATTTTGAAATTTTATTAAAACATAATAAAAAATATTATTATTGTCGAATTCAGTGATAATATATTAAATTATCACTATTTATAATTTATTGTGATAAATCTGGTTACCGTCACTATAAAATGGATTTAGCTAACAACATATGAAATTTTCACAAATTGAAAAATATTGTGATGAAAAAATTAATTGTAGCTAAAATAGTATTTTTAGTTACAAAAAATTTATTGTCACTAATATTAGTGACAATAAATATTGACAACTTATGAAATTGTCACAAATCATATTTTTTGTGACGAGAAAATTTATTGTTGCAATAGATATATGTTTAGTAACAAAAATATTATTGTCACTAACTTTAGTGACAATAAATATTCGCAACTAATAAAATTGTCACAAATCATATTTATTGTGATAAAAGAATTTATTGTTGCTATACATATATGTTTAGTCACAAAAATATTATTGTCACTAGCTTTAGTGACAATAAATATCCGCAACTAATTAAATTGTCACAAATTGCATTTTTTGTGACTAAATACATAATTGTTACTACAGATGTGTTTTTAGCCACAAAAATTTAAATGTCACTTATTGTCACTGTAGATAGTTTTTTTTGTAGTGATATGTCCCTCCTTTTGGCAGAGAAAGCACTTGACCTTCGACGGCCTCGACCTCGACCTCGAACTTCCCCTATTGGAGTTCCTCATCTCCGGTCTTCCTTGAGCCACTCTAGCCACCAGACCTTCTCCATGAGAGTTCTCTCGCTCCTCGTTCTTCTCATTTAACTCCTTCGAACTTAGAGCAGACTGAACCTCATCTCTTCCATACATTAAGGTTTCCTTGAAATTCGAATAACTCTTTGGCAATGTCTGATCCTCATCACCTATTGCCACATCGATATTTGCCAGATCGAGGATCAACTTATTGAACTCATCGAGTTGCTCGTTGATCGGTCTTCCCTCTTGCATCTTAAACAAATACAATGACTGTTTAAGATAGAGTCGATTCGCCAGGGACTTTTTCATATATAAGGATTCAAGTTTGGTCCATAATTCCACTGTCGTTTTCTTCTTTGACACCTTCCTCAACACCGTGTATCCGGGACTTAGTATCAGCGCACTATGTGCCTTCGCAAGAGTATCATTCTTCTGTTGCTCCGTCATTGTGTTGGGTAACCCAGCCTCTTCCTTCAAGGCACCGTCCAAGTCTTGTTTTACAAACAACGCTTGCATCTTCAACTTTTACAAATCAAGATCATTTGATCCCGTGAAGCGCTCCACCTCGAACTTGGTTGAACCCATCGCAATCCTTCTATCCACGTTCACCGCACCAATTTGTTGTGAATTGAAGTGATTGCAGACACAAATAACTAACAAAAAAATATGCGACACAAAGAATTATATTGGTTCGAGCGTAAGCTCTATGTCCACTCTTCAAGCCTCACCGGTGATGATTTTACTATGGAGAAGAAAATACAAAGTATGTAACAATAATGGAAAAATACAATTGGTGGGGAGCAGAGGTAATTATACGGAGATATTTCTAGATACATATGGAATATAAAACCTAGATATGGTAAGACATATCTAAACCTAAATCTATCTCTAATAGATTTATTTCTATCCAAATCTAATACTGATAGGATAAATCTTGTCCAACTAGGAAACAAGATATGCACCATATATTTTCCAAATCTAGCCAACTCGATCAACTCCTCGAGTTCCTCAACCTATACGGGTTCGACCAACTTTACCGAACTAGTCTCTTCGACCCACTCGAACCACTTCCTCGAGTTATATTCAGACTACTCCAACATTTGTAGCTTAAAAAATGCTAAAAGACAATGATTATACTAATGTTGTGTATTATAAAAAAGACAACAATTGTTTTTTAGTGTTTAACATCGTTGTCTGTACTGAGAAAAGAAATGACAACGGTTTCACCGTTGTCTTTTTCTAAAAAGACAACGGGTGTAAAACTATTTGTTGAACGTATACTTTTAACAAGAACACTTACTATTGGCTATTACTTGTATTAATTGTATATATTTTCTATTAATTGTATATATTTTTCATACCTTTTCCTTATTTAGTTTGTTATAGAGTTGATGTTATTTAATCCCCTTGTATATTTCACAATTAAATTATGAATGAAGAAATATTATTTTCCAAACACATTATGGTATCAGTGATTTCTCTCTCTTTTTCTTAAGCTTCTGTTATCAATCATCTTCTACTGTCACTATAATGGCTGACAACCGCCCGCCGCCGCCTCCTCCCTCCGGCTCTCCTTCAATGGTTAATTCAATCTATACAGTGAATTCTCATGATTCTCCTGGGATGGTCCTCATCAAGCAACTCCTCACCGGTTCATCAAATTTTATTTCTTGGAAGCGGTCAATGGAGATTGCTCTTTCCAGTCGGTATAAATTTGGATATGTGACAGGTTCAGTTCGTGTTCCTTCTTTAACCTCTCATGAATATTCTCATTTGTCTCAATGCAATGATATGGTGATATCATGGATTCTCAATGCTGTTAACCCTGATATTGCATCATCTATTTTACATATACCCACTGCCACAGCCATTTGGAAAAAAATGATTCAACAGTTTTCACATGAAAATACAAGTCAATTATTTGATTTAAGGCATGACATATATTCTTGTTCTCAAGGCTATCTTTCTGTTGAAAGTTATTATACCAAATTGAAGAATTTCTGGGATGAGTTGGATGTTTTGAAGCCATTGCCTACTTGTTCCACCAGTGCAGATTGTCAAGTTTTAACCACTTGGGCATCTGAACGTGAGGAAGAGCGCCTTATGCAATTTCTCATGGGCTTGTCTGATTTTTTTGGTGTTGCCCGACGTGAACTCCTTCGCAAGTCACCATTACAGTCTGTTGATGTTGCTTATGGTACAATTCTTATTGAGGAACGTCAATTAAATGCAGCTGCAACTGTTCTACCATCGAACGTGTTTGCAGTTTGCAACACCACAATTTGAAAATTTTCATCCAGATTAAGGTTTAATACAAGTTTAGAATTATTTTATTTAAATCTATTTTATTTAGGGCTTGTATCTGCAATAACAAATGCTTAATATTTTATTTCATACTCTTTTCACTAAAAATGTATCATCATTATTCGTGTAATAAATTAATATGGAAATTTCTGATTTAAAAAAAAACTAAAATTCATGTTTGTACAAGATTATGCACTACTTGGGATTTAGGAAATTAAATAAGTCCCAACTACTAAAATTATAAATTCCAAGTATTTTATGATTTCATACTTGGTTATTTAGCACTTAGGCGCCTGTATATTATAATATTTTAAAAGTAAAATGTTAAATTAACGTTAATTTTTTGACAAACTAAAAACTTATTTTGTGTTTTGTTAGATATTAACTTTGGCTTACTAGCACATGATCTAGTAGTTGTATTTTTAGGTTTATTTAAATATCTTATTTGAAAGTTGTTTTATTATTAAGATCTTAATAATAAAATAACTTTCAAATAAGATATTTAAATAAAACTATGAAAAAAAAAAGATTGACAGACTGCATGCCCCCTAAAGCCATATAGACCATACTCTAAATTGATGTCTCAATAAGCACACACCAATTTAATTCTTTTAAAATCTATATATCAAAGCAATGACATGTGAAGCACTATTTTGAATATATATATATATATATATATATAGTAGATTGATTTTAAACAATCATTTTGGTTTCATACAAGAAAATAAGCAAAAGAAATACAATTTGAGTGATTCAGTTTGGATGTTGAGAAAATTAAAAAGGAAAGGGATGGTCTAGCCAAGAAAGCTTCAGCTAATCAAGTTGAGGAAAAGTCTCAAGAATTTGTTGGATTGTGAATCTATCTATCTCTAGATTAGTAGATGGTAATGTAATAACTTTTTTGGGTAATAAAATTAATATGCAGTGGAATGCATGAAGAAAAGAATCAAAAGAAGAGATCATAAACAACAATAGTAAGGCAAGGAATCCCAATTTGGCCTCATCACCCTCTAATCTTATCTAAGATATTGGATGCTAAGCTAAATTCATCAAACAATATTACATACATGAATATATGAAATCATTTAATTGAAAATAGAAGAGAATAACTTGATGTGGCAGATTACCTAATGCGAATAACTACTGTACATTGGGTCTTCTCATCAAGATTTTTATAAAATTTGTAATCTATATTAGGGGTGGCAATTCTTGATCTGATACTATAATCTGATACGAATCCGCATGATAATAATGGATATGGATTGAGGTTTATGAGATACAGATCCTTATCGAATCGACACAATAAGGACATGAAAATGTCAAATTAGATTTGGATTGGATACGGATATCCATTAATAAATAATAAAAAAATATTTATTTATTTGAGTATAATAATTAATTAATTAATTTTGATATATTAGTTTAGATTTAGAATTCTTTCAAAAACTCAAATCTCCTAATTCCCTATCCCTTTTTTTTCATTCATCACCAAAAAGAAATTTAATATTTATCTATTCATTATATTTTTAACATTTATACTAACAAAATTTAATAGTTTTCTTCTTTTTTGTTTATTTTTGTTATCAACTTTAAGTTTCAATGAAGTTGTAGGAACCGTTAAATTGAATGTTGATAAAGTATTCTAGTCATCTGAATGATCATCCATAATCTCAACTTTTGCAATTTTACCATGATAAATGAAAGGTAGGTATTTGAATTTATTTTTCTCCATTAGTGCAGTGGTGTCAACTCTTTCATATGCTAAAGGGTCAACTTATGATGAGTAGGAATGTAAATAAATCAAATTGTTCGTGATTGTTGAGCCCCAAACTGGGCCTATGCAATAGTCCCACGTGCGAACAATGCATGCTAAGGATTTTAGTGATTTTAAAACAATTCGACACCATTTAATAAATAGAGGAAGCAATATATATATATATAGAGAGAGACAGTTGTAATCATATGTGAACCACCTCCCAGATGAGAGATAAGAACTAATATCAGCCATTTATTTTTTAAATTTAATGGCTCAGATTCTTTTGATGAATTTAATTTATTATTTTTAATTTCCTTTTTAAATATGGTTAGAGGGTGTTTTTGGAATTATATTTTGGCAGTTAACCTATTCCTTAATTCTCTCCTAATATCACTCTTGAATGATTTAAATTAAATATATCCCATGTTTCCTTATTCAATGATTTATATTTCATACACAATACAGGTTAATATTCAAACAAATTGGAGGACGATGGCGATGAATTTTCCATTCTTCTGGAGCCATAACTGACTTTCATTATTGTCTTGACGATCGATCGCGGGCAGATGTGCGACGGTGAGAGGCCGGATCGGGTGAATATTATTGACAACAATCTCTCGTGATTTTCAATTTCTCTCATGCGGTGGATCTTCCCCGGTATCAGCGGCAAGGAGTGGAAGGACTGCCCCAGCCCCCACTCATAGATGTCAGTGACAAGAATGTAGAAGGTGGTTTTTTTTTTCTAGCATGAACAGCGGCAACACGGTGGTTTTGGGGCAGCGATGCAGTGATTTTTTTGCATGCTTTTTTTTATTCATGTGTTTTTGGTGTATACTTTCATTAAAAAATATGCAGTTATTTCTCCTGTAAACATGCATAAATAGAACATATTTATTGCAATAGAAGGTGGTTTTTTTTCTAGCATGAATAGCGGCAACGCGGTGGTTTTAGGGCAGCGACGCAGTGATTTTTTTGCATGCTTTTTTTTATTCATATGATTTTAGTGTATAATTTCATTAAAAATATGCAGTTATTCCCATGTAAACATGCATAAATAGAGCATATTTATTGCAAAATTTTATGAGTACTGCTTGTATTTTTCACGTGATATTTCTGTTTTTTCCTTGTTTTTAGTAAAGTTGCTACTGTCACAAAATATGCAGTAATTACGCCTGAAATACTGCACATGATTTTCATAATAATAGCAATGATAGTAATTTGCTTTAAAAAATTTTAAATTTGAATTTTTGTGCACTTGTATGGATCCATGCATTACACATTTTATTACTGCAAATGATTATATCATTTACTGGAAATAAATTGTATAAAAAGTGCATTTTTTTATAAACAAGTTGAATTTTATTTATAATCTTTTAAAATTGCTTAATGTTTGAAATTCCAAAGAACATAAAAATTATTTTGAAATTTGAAAATTTAGTGATCCAATCCCATAAAATTAGGAAGTAAATATCAGTTAATTTTGAAATATATTATTTTAGGAATCCGATTCCACAAAATCAGGGGGGAAATCGTGTAAATATGAAACTTTGATCTTCTAAATAATGCAATTTTTTTCTCAAAATTATTCAACAAATCAAAATACTGCTACTTTTTTCACTAAATTATGTAGTAAAATTTCAAGATAATCGCCCCATTAATTCTGGAACTCGTCCATTATTCAATTTAGAACTGTTCCAAAATTTAAGCAAAGGAAATCGTGTGTAAGATATGGGAAGCTGCTAATTTACCATGTAACCCTTTTATGCAACTTTTTTGTTCTTTTATTGCAACAAATTTTTCTAGATTTAAAATTAAATCTGCAACGTTAATATTATTAATCAAAAGCTAAGATGAAGTCTTATTTCACATCTAAGAGGTGGTTTCCACCCTAGTGCACCCCTATATATATATATATAGGGGAGTGATCATATGAGAACTCCTCTTACTATGTGAAAATAAGAGCTAATCTCGGCCATCCAATTGGTGATCCAACGCTCAAGACTAAATAAATCTCATCTGCATCATAGTGTAGTAAACATGCATTAAAGGGTAATTTTGTAATATTTTTTCTCTCTCCTCTAAAATCATCCTAAATCTTTAAATGATCATATCTCCTTCGATTTAGATTGTTTTTTAATGTATCATATATCAAATTAAAGGTAATTTAATTATCTTTCAAACGAAATCCCTATTGTATATGTTTTGATTTAAAAATCATCGTAAAAAATGAAAATTAGTGATTATATGCATAATTCTCATAACAGTACAGGAATTCTTATATAATGAATGGAGTTGCACAATATAATGCATGAAGTTATATTATATAATGCAGAATATGATAGATAAAATGCAATAACTTTTTTCCTGCAAGATAAAAAAAAATTAAAATTCATTATCGTTGCATACTGTAGATAATATCATAGTTGTTATAAAAGTTGATCATATATTACTTCTTTTTAATGATGTATTTTTTTGTTATATTATATAAATGTAATATTATATAATGCATGTTTGTTAGGTATATAATGAATGTTTGCTAGGTATATAATGTATGTCGAGGTCAATATAATGCATGAAGTTATATAATGAATACAATTGTACAATATAATGCATGAAATTATAGTATATAATGCAGAATATGATAGATAAAATGCAACATATTTATTTCAGTGAAATCATCATTCATCATTATATTTGCACGTGTTATGTATTATATAGCAATAACGTATGAATTATAATGAAAGTAATATAATTTTTCTTTAAAATAAAAGTAATACCACATATAATATGCATAATTCTCGTAACAACACACAAATTCTTATATAATGAATGCAATTGCACAATATAATGCATTAAGTTACAGTATATAATGCAGAATATGATAGATAAAATGTAACATGTTTATTTCAGCGAAATCATCATTCATTATTATATTTGCGCTTGTTATGTATTATATAGTAATAACATATGTATTATAATGAAAGTAATATAATTTTTCTCTAAAACAAAAGTAATACCATATATAATGGAGGAAGTAATACGTAATATTGTTCTAAAATAAGATTAATACCATATTATAATGTAGGAAGATGTTTGTTAGGTATATAATGAATGTTTGGTATATAATGCATGTTTGTTAGATATATAATGCATGTCGAGATAGAATATGCAAACATAATCTTAAATAAGTACAAAATGACAAAAATACCATATAATGCAGGTTTTTTGAGATAAAATGACCGAAAATTTTAGTAAAATCCTGAGCGTTCATTCATCAAAATCAATGGCGAGGATCGGTTCTTATTTCTTATGGTAAGAGTGGTTCTCACTGGATCGCATCCCTATATATATATATATTGAAGATGTTAGACATTTGTGATGTTAAACTTTTCAAAAGTTTAACATCAATCTCTAACATATCTTATGTTAATGTTATACATTCTTGCTGCTGCTCATGAAATTGGTTATAACTAATTCCTAATTTTTAGGGATATATCTTTTGACTCCAATTTCGTGTGTGTTTCTGTTCCTTATTTTTAGGGAGCGCCTCCACGACTTAACCACTGCCTACGTGAGTTTGTGAGTAGCTTTATGATTTTATTCATCAAGCAAGTAGACGTGGGAAGATTGCACAACACACGACTGAACGAAGTGAGGACGTGGGTTCTGAGATCGTGCGCTCCAAAGGAAGAGAAAGAATAAAAGGAAGATCAAGACTTGAAGACGGTGTGCGATAGAATTACAATCTTTAGAAAAAGTCTCAAGGCTTAGCATCCTCCACCCTTACTAATCCCTACCTTTTGAATATCTTCTTCGTAGTGCAGAGGCAATCACCGGAGAGTGAATCCTAAGATTGAGGAAGCACTATTGAGAATCGTTAGATTAGGTTAGTAAGTCTTGTAATCAAATTTACTCTAAGGAGTGAACTTAGAGGAAATTTGAGTTGTTTTTTTTATTTTATTTCCTTGTAAAAATTTATCCGTTGTGCATTTAACTTATGTTCCAACATTTGTTACACTTTCATTACACTCTAATTTAAACAAACGTTTTGGTAAATTCGGGCATTACATTTCATCAATTGGTATCCAGAGCCTTTACTTGACGGACTAAGTATTTGTTCCTGAGTGCAGTTTACCAAAATGGATTCTTCAAGTTCAGCTTGTTGACCACCAGTTCTGGAGAGTAGTGGGAGTAACTATTCGATGTGGAAATCTCGCATGACAATCTACATCAAATCTATTGATGAACGTGCGTGGGTTGCAGTTCTTGATTGGTGGTCACCACCAAAGATGACGGTTCCTGATCCAGAAGATGCAACAAAAGAAAGGACTGCACTAAAACCAGAAAATCGATGGACTGCCGAAGAATGTCTTATTTATAACTGCAATGCTAAAGCATTGAATGCTATCTTTGTGTCTGTGGATGTTCCATGTTTCAGGTTAATATCAAGTTGTGCTGAGGCTAGAGAGGCATGGCTTATTCTCCAGGCAAAGTGCGAAGGAACTGCTAGTGTCAGAAGGACTAAGATGAGATTTCTCACTAACAGATTTGAGAATCTCAGAATGCAAGATGAGGAAATGATTATTGAATACTACGAACTATTGGCTGCTATGGCAAACGAAGCACAAGCATTGGGGGAGCCTATTAGCAATAATAGACAAGTGAGTAAATTGCTGAGATCTCTTCCTGAGAGATTCAACATGAAGATATCTGCCATAGAGGAAGCAAGGGATCTTGATGCTCTGGAAATTTCAGAGCTAGTAAGCATTCTTACTACGTTCGAAATGAACCTGATTGAACAGAAACATGACTATCGAGTAAAAAGCATTGCACTTCATGCCAGAAAATCAGTGAAAAATGTGAACTCACCATGTACTCCCAGAATTACCTTTCCTGAAGATGAGACTGATGAAGAATTAGTTGATGAAGAAAGTCCGAGCCTTGTTTTGCTAACAAAGAAATTCAACAAACTTGTTCGTTCCTTGAAGAAGGAAAACAAAGACACAGATTTTAGGAGAAGATATGCGCCAAATTTCTCTACAGCAAGTTTTTCAGGAAACTCTTCAGGCTCTTCAGGCTTTCCAAAAAGAATTGGAGATAGCACATCCAAGAAAGGAAAAAGGGTTGTCTCTGAAAAGTCTAACATTGACAATGTAAAATGTCATGGATGTTCTGGACTTGGTCACTATGCCAACGAGTGTCCTACGGTTCTAAGGAGGAAGAAATTGAATTTCAGTAGCACGTTGAGTGATGATTTAGAGTCCGAAGAAGAATCTGATGAACAAGAACAAGTTGATCTATATGTTCGAATTGAAGAACTAGAAGAAGGAGAAGTTAACATGGAGATTGAAGGAGAATCTGAAACAAGTGACATGGAAGAAGACTTGGTGGATCCTTATCTACCTCTGGAGAATAATACAAACTGGTATGATCACTCTGAAAAATTTCTAGAATCTGTTAACTTTACTCCTATTTTGTCTCAGGTTGAACAAACTCCAAAATTTACCACCTCACGCAAGGAAATGGAAGTTGTTGCAACATATTTCAATTTGGTAGATAAAAGGTGTGAAGAACAAGCTGCCGAAATCAACAAAATGAAGCAGGAAAATATGTCATTAAGGAGACAGTTGGTTCGAATGGAAGCAATACTTACCCGCAGAGATTTGGAATTGCAAAATCTCAAAGAAAAAGTGAAAGAGGCTGATGTGGTTTTTGACAGAATTAATAGAGGTAAAGGATCTCTGGATGAGATCTTAGCCACAAAAACCTCTGATGGCAGTGGCCTGGGGTATTCTCAACTTCATGCTGCTTATCCTTGTTTATTTCAATCTGAAAGTAACACGGTGAAGTTTTGTAAGTCTGAGACTCCTGTTGAAAAGTCGAACATGAATAACTCTAACATATCTGAACAAAGCACACATGAGAAGAGTAAATCAAAAACTTATATCTGTCATTATTGCAATAGAACTGGTCATATTAAACCTTTCTTCAGGATGAGAATTGCAGATGAAAACAGGAAAGTGGGTAAGAAAAACAAGAAAGAATTTTGCAATGTTGTTTATACTTCTCTAAAGTCTAACATTGCTGGTACTTGGTATTTTGACAGTGGTTGTTCAAGACATATGACTGGAGACAAATCTTGCTTGACTGATTTTTTTGAACAGAATGGAGGTTCTGTTACTTATGGAGGTGGTGAGAAAGGCAGGATCTCAGGAAAATGGACTCTGAATGTTCCAGATTTTCCCAAACTCAAACAAGTTCTGTTCGTAGAAGGACTTACTGCTAATCTTATTAGCATCAGTCAATTGTGTGATGATGGAATGATTGTTAAGTTTGATAAAGATGTTTGTGAGGTGTATGAATAGACTGACAAATGTGTTATGTTTGGTAGCAGGACGAATGATAACTGTTATCAAGCTAACCAAGAAGGAAAGTGTTTGATTAGAAAACCAGATGAAGCTGAGCTTTGGCATCAGAAGTTAGGACATGCAAATGTCAGAAGCATTCAAAAACTTCTGAAGTATGAGGCTGTGAAAGGACTACCGACTTTAAAGTTCAACATTGACAAAGTGTGTGGAGACTGTCAGGGAGGTAAATAAACTAAATCCTCATACCCTATTTTGAATATTATTAATACTAATGGGTGCTTTGAGCTACTTCATATGGACCTAATGGGACCAATTGAAGTTGACAGTCTTGGAGGAAAAAGGTATGTACTTGTCTGTACAGATGATTTATCCAGATACACCTGGGTTGAATTCATGAGAGAGAAATCAGAAACATTCGAGCTCTTCAGAAAAATGTATCAAGCCAAAGTTGTGAAAATCAGAACTGACCATGGAAGAGAGTTCGAAAATGAAGACTTCTCAAATTTCTGCATCAAGAAAGGAATCACTCAAGAGTTCTCTGCTCCTAAAACTCCACAACAAAATGGAGTGGCCGAAAGAAAAAATCGAACCATTCAAGAAATGGTCAGAGTTATGCTTAACTCAAAACATCTGTCAAAGAAATTGTGGGCTTGATAACTCTCTCATGAGTGTTATATTCATGCCTTTAAATTAATAAATTCGAGTCCTTTGAGTCTTGTTTAAGTCCAGTTTAGGTTTAAATAAACATGTTTATGCATGATTGGTGTTTAGAGGAATAGTTGTTGCAAATTAACTCTTTTGTGTCTAGTTTAGTATAAAATAATGCAGGAAAACATCAAGTATAAATTCCAAAAGAAAGTGAACATGCCGAGTGAAGATGCTGCAACATGAAGTCAGCATGGATACCAGAGTAGAAAGAGAAAGTCGGGGAGAGAGAGAAAAGCAGTTCAAATGGGCCACATATTCACTGCTGACATGGACAACTTAATGTTGAATTGAGCTGGGGGAATTAAGTTGCTGACTAAGATGCCACATCATTGAGGGTCATTTATGGCAAGTTGCATCTTATTTGGGAAACCTAATAACCATTTTTGGAGGAGCAGCCGCATATAAAAGGGGCAGAAAGAGCACACTTTCAGAGAAAGGGGGGAAGACAGACGAAAATACAGAGAAATTACAGAGAGGAGAGCTGAGAGGCGGTGGAGAGAGCTGGGTATTGGCCGAAGGAGGAATCCTGAGGACAATTTCTCTAGGATTGAAGGAATTCATCCTAGTGGCAACCTCTATCAACATTTCAGCTGTCTAAACTTTGTTATTATGTTTATTTGTGAAGAATATTTAGTCATTTACTGTTTAGTTTTAGCTATGAGCTAAACCTTTGAGACTTGGGTTGTTGACTTCTTTGCTTAAACTTATTGCAGTGTTTCATTGATTCTTTGCTAATCTATCAGAATTGGGTGTTTATCAATCTTATTTTGCTCTGTCTGGCCAACTTAGCTAAGATACATTTCTGCTCATGCTTGGAAAAGTATGTTTAGGAGAGAGCCCTATTTTGAACTAATTCTAGCCATTGGAAAATGTGTGGAATTGGTGTGCTTAATGAACCCGTCTTACTTTGAGCTGGATATTCTTCTGTTTGGCATAGGAATATATGGATAGATGATTATCTTAGCAACATCTATGGCTTGGAGAAGTTGTTAGATTACATATGTGGTTCAGCACTAGAGCATGCTAGGATCAATGCTACAGCATCTTACACAGCATGGGGAGTCAGCAACCTGAGTTGTTTTTATAACTGAAATCTTATCAGTCTGTTTGTCTACCTTTTGTTAATTCAATTGCTATTGTTTTGTTTATGCTAATTTACTATTTCTGCAGTAGAACTATCTCCAAAACCAATTGTTCAAATCCTTGTTGCATGTTAATGTGTGCACGATTCTACACATAAGGCATTCCCTGTGGGATTCGACTCTAGATTACTCCTAGATACTACTTGACAGTGTACACTTGCACTTTGCTGCACATTTTGCACCGTATCAGGGCTGAAGCTGCTAATACAGCCTGTCATCTTATCAACCGAGTGTACTTGCGTCCAAGAAGTACAATGACTCCCTACGAGCTGTTAAATGGGAAGAAGCCAAATCTGAAGTATCTTCATGTTTTTGGATGTATATGTTACATTCTAAATGACCATGATTATCTCAACAAACTTGATGCTAGGAGCAACAAAGGATTATTCCTAGGCTACTCTAACAATAGCCGTGCTTACAGAGTGTATAATCTTCGAACCCAAACAATTCAGGAGTCTACTAATGTTGTATTTGATGATGCAGGCTCTCTAAGAGACAAAGGAGATCAACTTCATACATAACCTTGATGCAGGTTCTTCAAACACTTCAGTCCTTCATCCTTACTATTCCATACATTCGAAGACCACCATACCAGCACAGAGGCAATCTCCGGAGAGTGAATCCAACGATTGAAGAAGTGTTGCTTGGTGTCGTTTAGGTTGGTTAGTAAGTATTGTAATCGAATTTATTCTAAGGAGTGAACTTAGAAGAAATTCGAGTCTTTTGTTATTTTTTATTTCCTTTGTAAAACTCAGTTTTATATTAGTGAAATCACTTTCGCCATGAGGCACTCTGGGATTTAGCATTAAATCCCAAAACATGTTTTATTGATGAAATGTAGTGCCCGAATTTACCAAGACGTTTGTTTATGTTAGAGTGTAATGAAAGTGTAACAAATGTTGGAATAGAAGTTAAATGCACAGCGGATAAATTTTGTCTGGGGTTTATTTCTAAAACTTAGACTGCCTCATGGCAAAATATATTTCACTAGAAAAAATGAATTTATACAAGGAAATAAAATAAACAAAACAACTCAAATTTCCTCTAAGTTCACTCCTTAGAGTAAATTTGATTACAATACTTACTAACCTAATCTAACGATTCTCAATAGTGCTTCCTCAATCTTAGGATTCACTCTCCGGTGATTACCTCTGCACTACGAAGAAGATATTCGAAAGGTAGGGATTAGTAAGGGTGGAGGATGCTAAGCCTTGAGACTTTTTCTAAAGATTGTAATTCTATCGCACACCGTCTTCAAGTCTTAATCTTCCTTTTATTCTTTCTCTTCCTTTGGAGCGCACGATCTCAGAACCCACGTCCTCACTTCGTTCAGTCGTTTGTTGTGCAATCTTCCCATGTCCACTTGCTTGATGAATAAAATCATAAAGCTGCTCACAAACTCACATAGGCAGTGGTTAAGTCGTGGAGAAGCTCCCTAAAAATAAGGAACAGAAACACACACGAAATTGGAGTAAAAAGATATATCCCTAAAAATTAGGAATTAGTTATAACCAATTTCATGAGCAGCAGCAAGAATGTATAACATTAACATAAGATATGTTAGACATTGATGTTAAACTTTGGAAAAGTTTAACATCACAAATGTCTAACATCTTCAATCTCCCCCTTAATGTTAGACTTTCTGCTGCCATTCCACAAACCAAACTCATTCATGGTTCAGCCATGATAAACTATTCAAAAAGAGGAGCAATGGATCAACCATAGCAAATAAATACTGAAGATAGTAAAATATGGAGCATCCATAGCAAACAAAAAGAATGGCTCAACCATAACACATACAGGATAAATGATAAAACCATTTGAATAAGAATCAGAGGTAAAAACAACTCCCTCTGAGTTAAAGATTATCCATAAAAAGATAAAGTAGCATTAAGTACTTCAAACTTAAACAGCAAACAAAAAGTGAAATTGTTTGGTCAGCAAAAAACATAAACATAAACTAAGGAACAGGAAGGAATGGTGGTTCATTCGTCTTCCTCATTACCACCACCACCAGGTTTGCTCTCCCCCTGAATGGTTGCAGAAAAGACATCATTAATCTGCAGAAGGGAAGCAGTGAGGGAGTTTAGCTGAGTAATGACAGTGGTAAGTCCTTGCAGAGCACTGCGAAGATTCGTGGGGACTGAAGTAGGGGCTGGAGGAGCAGGAGGACTTGAAGGGACAACATCCTTCATCTCATCATCACTGGGAGTATAGGGAAGATCTTTGACTCGGCCACCTGTGCGTGTTAGAGTCTGCTCAAACACCAACAACTTGGCATCAGCAATGATATCGCCCCCTTGATCAGGAACTCCAGCTTGCTGGATAAGTCCGTAGATGATGCATGGATGCGGAAGAAGTGATCCATCAGCTTTAAGAACAGCCCTGCAGATGTTAGAAAAGATAATATCTCCCAAATTGAAGGGAAGACCTTTTGCAATGCAGTGAATCAAATAGGCTTGTGCTTTGGTAACCAGTGTAGCATTCTTGGATGGAGTCCAGTTATGTAAGCTAATCTTGAAAAGAGCAGCATGCTTGTAGGTAAGACTGGATCCTGGTAATCCCTTGCTTGGCCACCGTTTCATCTCTCCTCCAGTAATGTCTTCCACCATGCGCCGTTCAGCAGCTGGAGAAGGTTCTTGAACTTTGCAGTGAGGGAGACCAAGAAATGCATTGATGGTTGTTAGATCAAAAAAAATGATCTTCTTCCTGACATATGACTTCCCATACTTCTTCCTTCCTTCCACACAGGCTTCCTCTTTGATAATGTTAGCATAAAACTCATATACTAACCCAGTCTCAAAACCATCCATTCCAGACACAAACTTTAACAAATTCCTACGACCCAGAAGAGTATCTACCCTATATTTTTTAAAATGTTCAACATCCATGTTTCTCTCAATCTTAAAATTCCTTTTCAAGATAGCCTCTAAAATAGCTTTAGCACCATAGTGATAGAAGATTTAACTATAGGCCTTTGTCACTTCTAAGTCACTGTCATAAGAGGCAGATGTAGGGGTACCTTTGGCTGGTGTAGCAGAAGTGGATTCAGATTGATTTCTCTTGGGCCTTTTCAGTGTCTGAAGAGTTTCAGCAGCTTCAGAAGCAGCAGGAGATCTTTTCTTGGAAGCTTTTGGTTTTTGACTCGTAGAGGAGGTTGTCTCAGCCTTTTCTTTCCTCCTCTTTTCAGCAGTACTACAGGAGATCTTCTTCACCGGTCTTTTTACTTTCTTTTCAGGAACAGGGGAATCACTGTCATCTTCTGAGCTATCAACCATCTCTCGAGGGTCCATTTTGTAGTTCTCATCAGAGGCTGTATCATCCGAGAGACCACCTTCATCTGATATGTTGATGTTGGACTTTTCTGGTTTGGATGGAGGAAATTCATCTGCTGGACTTGGCACATGTGCAGAGTCCTTCAGAGTCCTTTGAGCCTGTTTGATGGGACCACCACGCCCTCGCCTTGGCTTATTCTTCTTTGTTCTGTCAATGTTATCCTGAAATAGACACCCAGACCTTCGAGTTGGAAAGGGGGGTATACCTGCAGCCTTGAGTCCTTCAGCAATTGCTTGTAAATCCTCGGGATTTTCTGGATAGATGGGATTTTCTGCTTCACCAGGGAAAATTTGAGCAATAGGAGGTTCACGAAGAATTTCTTTAGTCTCCTTGTCAAATAAATATTTGCCTCTGTTCGGTTGTCTCTGACAGGAGATTTGTCAGACTCAGGAATGGGGTTTGGATCAGAGAACGTGGAAGTATTTGGGTCAGGTTTTTCGGGAGAGTTAGGCAGCGGAGAAGATGGTTTTTCAACCAAGGGTTCAGTGGTTGAAATCAGAGGTGGAGCAGACGTTGAATCGACTTGGGTTTCAGAGGGTGAAGGTTGAGGAGATGTTGCAGGAATTGTTGAAGTATCTGCTTCGGTAATTAGTTCAGAAATAACAGTAGGGTTGTCCGATTGAATTTGAGACGTTGAAGGAGGTGGTGATTTTGGTTTCTCAGCAGGGTTAGCCATTTCTGTAGAAAATGGAATGAGAGAGGTTTGAGAGGGTGAGACTTGTTGATCGGCCAGAGCTTTGGTGATGGAGTTATGCAGAGCCTGAAGGTCGCCAGAACTTAGAACAGCTTTGAGAAGTTCTAGGATTTTGTCTGCCATGGTGATCTGAAAAAAAAAACAAGAAGAAGAACAGGAGCGAGAGCACTGTAGACGGGAAGTCGAGAGGATGCTCTTGGTTAAAAGTATTGTGAGGTGACGTGAGTGGATAGAGAGTGAAAAAACAACATTATATATAAAAAATGCAAACAGAGGAGGTCGAAAAACAAGGAAATGCTGGCCAGATTTTTAGAACAAACAAATTTTAATTAAGTTCACCTAAAATTCAAAAATTTAGGGATAAGATTTTTATGTTTAAAATGAAATTAAACCTAGATAGGATCAAATAATTGAAAACTAGAATTTAGATAATGAAAGATTTGGAAAGAGAAAAAAAATATCTGAGAAATAGCAACGACCTACAGTAATAAAGCAAATAAAACAGCCTGTTTCAGAGTTTAACAAAGTTGTTGTTAGAGTTACACAACGTGAATTTTTCAACATCTTTCCACAGAGGTTGTGTGCCTAATCAACTCCAACCTCTAGTACTAGTTGACAAACAGAACATTGCTTTATTTAGATATTTTTCCACATGAGTTGTGTTCTAACAACGCTCAACTCACAGTACTTTTTATGATTTTAGCAATGATCACAACAATCATGTTTTATAGTCTAAAACCTCACACTTGTGTTTAAGACTTTATAACATGATAAAATACATCACAAAAGGAAAACAAACTCTAACAAAAACATGTATAAACTCTAACAGGCACAAAGATTTAAGTTATTACTGAGGGGAATTGTACATTCCCAGGGCATTTCGAAGAAAGGTATATCTTTCAAAATCCAAAGCCTTGGTAAAAATGTCAGCTATTTGATCTTTAGTAGGTATATATTTTAGAGACACTAGATCCTTCTCCACTAGATCACGAATAAAGTGATGCCTAATATCAATATGTTTTGTTCGTGAATGCTGGACAGGGTTCTTTGATATTTCGATAGCACTTGAATTATCACTGAAAAGAGTTAAGGAATCAGAATCAATACCATAGTCATTTAGCATCTGTTTCATCCATATTAATTGCGTACAACTACTGGCAGCGACAATGTACTCTGTTTCAGCTGTAGATAAAGAAATACAGTTCTATTTTTTACTTGCCCAGGCAACCATGTTCGAACCTATTAGGTAACAACCTCCACTGGTGCTCTTTCTATCGTCCACATCACCAGTCCAGTCAGCATCACAGTATCCTGTAATGTCAAAGTTAGAGGTTTTGGTATACTAGAGCCCCATGTTAGTAGTTCCAGAAATATATCTGATAATACGTTTAGCAGCTTTAAGATGAGATTCTTTAGGTTCAGCCTGGTATCTTGCACACACTCCTACGCTAAAAAGGATATCCGGTCTACTAGCTGTGAGATAAAGAAGACTTCCAATCATTCCTCTATAAAGTGTGGGTTCAACATTAACACCTTCTGAATCTTTGCTAAGATGACAGCTTGTTCCCATAGGTGTCCTGAGATGTTCAGCAGATTCAAGACCAAATTTTTTAACCAAGTTACGTGCATACTTACTCTGAGAAATGTAGATTCCATTTTGAGTTTGCTTGATTTGAAGTCCCAAGAAGTAGTTTAATTCCCCAACCATACTCATTTCGAGTATCAGACATACTTTGCACAAACCACTCAACCAGCTTGGAATTTGTGGCACCAAACACTATGTCAACAACATAGATTTGTGCTATTGTGAAATCCTTTCCTTCGTGTTTGATGAACAACGTTTTATCTGCATTTCCTCTAACAAAGTCAATCTGTAACAAGAACTCTGTCAGTCTTTCATACCAGGCCCTAGGAGCCTGTTTTAGTCCATACAACGCCTTTTTTAGTTTAAAAACATGATCAGGTTTGTGTGGATCAACAAAACCTTTCGGTTGTTCAACAAAAGCTTCCTCATTAAGTATTCCATTTAAGAAAGCACTTTTAACATCCATTTGAAACAAGGAAAAATCAGCCGCACAAGCAATAGCAATCAACATGCGTATAGATTCAAGTCTAGCAACAGGGGCAAACGTTTCATCATATATATATATATAGAGAGAGAGAGATAGTAGTGATCATGTGAGAATGACCCTTATTATGAGAAATAAGAATAAATCTGAGTCTTTGATCTTGTCATTTCAACGCTCAATATGTATTTAATTCCGTGTGCAGTTTTGGTCGATTATCCTGCATTAAAGGACAATATAGTAATTATATACAATGAATGATAATTTTAAAGCCTGCATTTTAACTAAGATTTTGTTCATTTTAAGGGCAATATCCTGCATTAACATTTCATTGCGAAATAAAATGCTCAATATCTCTACTTACGATATTTTATCTTCAATATTGTGCATTTTTATCTTAGCAATCATGCATTTTATCTTAGGAAACATGCATTATATCTCATTATGAAAAAAGATTTATCTCTCTAATAAGGAAATATTGTATGTATCAAAATCTGGATATTCATATCTAATTTGATATGGAAATATTATTATAAATAATAAAGATTATTTGATTTTCAAAATTAAAATATATATATCCTTAATTTATTTGAATATTCTTACCATGTCTACTCAAAAGAATCATAATCTTATATAGGCAACATCAAAATAATTCATGTTCACATTAAAAGTTAACGTGTAAATTTTGAATTTTTTATGAGTCGTGACGAGCATTCATATATAGAAATAAACAACGAAATAATTTGAATCTCACTATGTTACATAAATAAAATGTATGTTGATATAATTTATCTTAAAATAATTTTATTATATATATATATATATATATATAGTAGTGATCATATGAGAATAGTTTTTAGTATGAGAAAAGAGAATAAATCTCAGCCTTTGATTTTGTAATTTCAACGCTCATGATCTATTTCACTCCGTGTGCAGTTTTCCTCGATTATCATGCAGTTTTGCAAAATTAAGGTTATCTTTGTAATTTTAGCTTTTTTTAAATCAGAAATAGTATCTCATCAGATTTTTTATTCCTTTCTTCGCGCGATTTGATTTCTTCTTCCTTCTTCGTTTGATTTGATTTATATTTCTTCTGTCGATCATATTTTTTTCTTTGTTTCTGGATTCCGCATTCGTGTTTGGTCTCGACTTTGTTAATTGTGCATGAATATAGTTTAAAAAATTTTGTTTTATTCAGATCGACGTTCATTTTTACTATTATATTGTGCATCTTTAGTGTTAACTTTGTGCATGAATATAGTTTAAAAAATTTTGTTTTATTCAGATCGACTTTCATTTTTACTATTATATTGTGCATCTTTAGTGTTAACTTTGTGCATTTTTGTATCTTACAGGTTCATTTATTCCAAAGTGTTTTGATGAGATGAAGCATTTTAAGGGCAAATTTTTTAGAATTGTTGATGTTAGTATTGAGTTTTATAGAGACTACGCTCATGTTGCTGCTTTGAAAAAGAAGATGTTTAAATATTTTTAATTCGTATTTATGTAAAAATGAAGTAAATCGGGCTAAAAATGAAGTAAATTGGGTTAAAAATGAAGTAAATCGGGCTTAAAATGCAGGTTGCTGTTTGTGTTTGAGTATTTTTACAGTTTTAGCCTTTAAAGGCTAAAACTGCAGGATATTAGGGCAAAAATGCCGTGTTTTTTAATTTGTTGAGAATGAATCTTGTTCGTCGATTTGATGAGATGGACGCGCGAGATCTATTCTTATTTCTCATATTAACTCCTATTCTCACCTGATCACTACCCTATATATATATATATATATATATATATATATATATATATATATATTTATATATTATCAAATATGCATTCTAATATTATTGCATTGCATAAAATAAAAATTTATGTTCGCACCTTATTTTATCTTAAAATTTGTTAATTTTTTCTTAAAATTGTTCTTTACATCTCTATATAATATGCTTTTTCTGAAGTAATATAATGCATTTTATGCATCATATTGTGCATTTTAAGTACGATTTCATGCATTTTAGGTATATTTTCGTGCATTTTACGAAAATCAATGTGCTATTATGAGTTTTATGTATAGAATAACTATTTTTTTCATTAAGGTTTTCATCGTCTAAATTTATCCCATAAGGGTTTTGTTTGAAATATAATTAAATTATCTTTAATTTGATATATAATACACGAAAAACGAATTTAAATTGAGTGAGTTATGATCATTTAAAGTTTTTAGAATTTTAGTTAAAAATAGAGAAATTTTTTTACAAAATTATCCTTAAAATCGAATAATGCACAATATACTATAAAAAATGAACACAAAAATTTTTAAATCTTGAGCGTTGATATGCAAAGATAAAGGGCTGAGATTTATTATCATTTCTCATACTAAAAACTATTCTCATATGATCACCACTATATATATATATATATATATAGGGGGTTGATCTTGTGAGAATAGCCTTTATCATGAGAAATGAAAATAAATCTCGTCCATAGATTTGACAACATCAATGATCCAGATTACATAAGAGCTTTAACAAAAAACGCGGCATATTATCATCATTTTACTTCATTAAAGGGCAACATAGTCATTACGAAAGTACAAGGCGCAAAAGTTGTGTTTTGTTCATTTTATGCATTATATACTTCATTTTATCTTAGTTATACTTCATTTTATCTCAATTGCGAATCATTATAAAATATTTTCGATTCGAATTTTGATGTTACACGTGACATTCATTTTATCTTAACAGTTCTTCATTATATCTTAGTTATTCTTCATTTTACCTCAATTGTGATTCATTATAAAATAAATTCGATGTGAATTTTGATGTTACACGTAACATGCATTTTATCTTAGCAGTTCTTCATTATATCTTAGTTATTCTTCATTTTATCTCAATTGTTGTTCAATATAAAATAAATTAAATAAAAATAAAATCAAATTTTCTGAAAAATGATTTCAATTCTCTTCATTTTATCTCCTATATACATCATTAAAGGAAAAAAAATCAAATTTTTAGAAATAGTTCTCTTCATTTTATCTCCTCTATACTTCATTAAATGGAAAAGATTAAATTAAATAAAAATAAAATCCATTTTTTGAAAAAAGTATTTCAGTTCTCTTCATTTTATCTCCTACATACATCATTAAAAGAAAAAAAATTCAAATTTTTAGAAACAGTTCTCTTCATTTTATCTCCTCTATACTTCATTAAATGAGAAAAATTAAATTAAATAAAAATAAAATCAATTTTTCAGAAGAATATGTTAAGTTCATTTTATCTATTTAAAACTTCATTAAATTAGAAAATTCAATTAAATAATAAAAAAATTAAATTTAATTTTAGAGTATTGGATGACTCAACAAGGCAATCGAAATCTTATGAAAAATCGAAAAGAAAAGGAATTACAGATCCAAATATGTAATAATGAAGTTCGCGGAGGATAAAATGAAAATGGAAATTATTAGAGGGAGATATCATCAGGCTAAATGACAATGATACCCTTAAATATGTAATAATGAAGTTCGCGGAGGATAAAATGAAGACGAAAATTATTAAAGCATGACCGCAAATCTTGTGAAATCAAAGGCTGAGATTTATTCTCATTTCTTACATTAACATCTATTCTCATATGATCTGACCTCTATATATATATATATATATATATATATATATATATATATATATATATTGTTTTGAATTGAAACGATTGCAGACACAAATAACTAACAGAAAATAAAATGATACAAAGAATTTATAGTGGTTCGAGCGTAAGCTCTACGTCCACTCTACAAGCCTCACGATGATGATTTTATTATGGTGGAGAGAATACAAAATAATGAACAACACTAATGATGGGGAGTAGGGAATATTATAGGTAGAGATTGCTAAATACATAAGAAAAATCTACTATGATATGGTAAAGATATTACATATATCCTAATCTATATAATATAGATTAATACCTATCTAGATCCTAAAAGATGTGGCTAAACCTCGCCAAACTAGGAAACTAGATACACCATATATTTTCCATAGCCAGCAGCTCTCGCAGTTCTCCAATTAGACCTGCTCTGACTTTGAACTGCTTTCATCGACCCACGGTGAGAGCCACAGTCCTGTCGAACTACTCCCATCAACCTGCTTCCGTCGAACTGCTCCTGTCAACCTACAATCGACCCAGACTTGTCGAACTGCAGTTATGTTTATCCAATCTCATCGACCCACTAGCGAACTCCTTTTCGAGCTAGATATTGAGACTATACTTCAACAATTCTCCTCCTTAGGCTTAATATCACCGCGGCTTGGCACCTCCTCTTCAGTTCGACCTCAACAGTTTGATCAGTTCCAAGAAATACTCAAATTTAGTACTAGGAACTAGCTTCATAATCATATCCGCAGGATTATAGAGGATATTGACCTTGTGCAGCTCTACCTCGCCGGCTGCCACCACATCTCTAATAAAATGGAACTTCACATATATGTGCTTAGTTCTCTCATGATGAACATCATTCTTCGCCAGCTGCAAAACACCTTGATTATCACAGGAGATCTTCATCTTCCCTTGATCAATCCCCAGTTCATTCATGAATCCGAGCAACCACAGACCTTCCTTAATCGCTTCGGTCAAGGCAATGTACTCTGCCTCCGTCGAAGATAAGGAAACTACCCTTTGTAGACTAGCACTCCAACTAATAGCAGTTCCATACGATGTGAACACAAACCCTGTCAAAGACTTCCTCGTATCCATACACGCTGCAAAATCCAAGTCCACAAACCCTTCGACTGTGACCTTAGAACTTGACCCACTATCCTCAAAGACCAGACTGTTCCCAATTGTACCTCGAACATAGCTGAGGACCCACTTTAGAGCTGCCCAATGCTCTTTCCTAGGTTCTGCCATAAACCTACTAATCATGTTGCGTGCATAAGCAAGATCCGGTCTCGTACAGATCATGGCAAACATCAATGAACCAGGAAGCTCGCATAAGGAAGACCTCTCATGAACCTCCGCTCTTCATCATCGAGTTCTCCTACAACACTCAACTTGAAATGAGCTGCTAACGAAGTTAGAACAGGCTTTACATCCTTCATCCCATACTTCTCAAGAACATTCATCAAGTAACCTTCCTGAGATAAAATGAGTCTCCTTCGAACTTTGTCTCGAACTATCTCCATTCCCAGAATCCATCGAGCACAACCGAGATCTTTCATCTTGAACTCCTGACTCAGAGCATTCTTCAGTTTGCCTATCCCTTGCTTATCTCGACTCGCAATAAGTATATCATCTACATACAATAGTAGATAAATCCGAGTCTCCATATCTTCACCTCAAAAATAAACACATGGATCATGTTTGCATCGAACAAAGTCCTGCTGAATCATGAACTTGTCGAACCGCCTATTCCACTGCCTTGGAGAATGCTTCAATCCATACAGTAACTTCTTCAGAAGACACACCTTCTCCCCACTACCAGCTTCCTCGAAGCCCTCGGGTTGAGTCATCAGGATCCTTTCCACCAGCTCTCCATACAGAAATGCAGTCTTCACATCTAGCTACTCTAACTCTATGACATACCGAGCAACTAACGACAAGATCAGCCTTATAGACCTTTGTTTCACCACTAGCGCAAACACCTCGCCATAATCCACACCTTCCTGTTGCGTGAAGCCTTGAGCAACTAGTCTAGCCTTGAATCTAACCCCAGAGACCTCATGTTTCTTCTTATAGATCCACTTACAGCTAACTATCGATTGCTTCTCCTTCGGCTTGTTCACCAGCACCCAGGTGTTGTTCTTCCTCAAGGATTCCATCTCCTCCTTCATGGCTTCGATCCACTTGAGCCTCTCTTTACAACTTATGGCCTCGGTATAGCTCTTTAGCTCAGTATCATCGAGCTCTACCTCTTCCGCCATAATGAAAGCATATGCTACTACATCAGCTTATCTGAATCTAGTAGGAGGTCTAATCTGCCTTCTTTCTTGATCTCTCATAAGATTATATTCTTGGAGTGTATTAGACCCACTTCGGAGTTCATTCGAACTACTTCGAAGTACATTCGAACCACTTAGACCCTCCACATCCTCTTGAGATGATCTGCTAGACCCACTGGCCTGCTCCACCTCAATCTCAGCATCTGTTTTACTGCCTTCGACCTTGTCGAACTCGTGGACCTTGTCGACCTTGTCGGACTGTTCTTCTAAAGCAGTTATCTGTTCATTGGCACTCCTCACCAGGTCTCCTACCAGCTCCTCCTTGAAAACCACATCCCTGCTAATGATGCACTTCTTCATATCCGGCTCAAGACACCATAACTTGTACCCTTTTACTCCTTCTGGGTACCCAATAAATATGCACTTTAATGCCCTCTTCCCAAGCTTATCTCCTTTGATATTGGCATAAGCCAAGCAACCAAAAGCTCTAAGGTTGCTGAAATCCGAAGGATGACTAGACTATACTTCTTTTGGTGTCTTGAAACCTAGTGCAGTCGAGGGGCACCGGTTGATCAAATAAGCTGCAGTAGTCACTGCTTCTGCCCAGAGCGACTGGGTAACTTTGCACTAAACAGCATGCACCTCGTTCTTTCCAGTAACGTCCGATTGTACCTCTCCGCCAATCCGTTTAGCTGAGGTGTTCCTGCCACTGTTTTGTGTCTCGCAATACAATGCTTAGAACAGTACCTCTCAAACTCCTTTGAGCAATATTCAAGTCCATTGTCAATTCTCAACCTCTTCACCTTCCTTCCGGTCTAATTTTTGATCAGCACCTTCTACTTCTTGAAGGTCTCTAGAGCATCACTCTTGTTCTTCAAAATGTAGACCCACACCTTCCTTGAGTGATCATCAATGAGGCTCATGAAGTACCCAGAAGGTCCCCACAGATCTGAGTGGATGTAGTCCAGAGTTCCTCGAGCTCTCTGTCGACCTACTCCGAACTTCACCCGGTGAGACTTCTAATAGATGCAGTCCTCACAGAATTCGAGCTCTCTGATTTTATCCCCGAACAACAGATCTTGCTTCGATAACTCCTGCAGCCCCCTCTCACTTACGTGACCAAGTCTCCTATGCCACAATACTGACTGTCAATTGTCACAATCGAAGCTACACTGATCACCGTGCTCCCCATCAGAGTGTAAACACCATTCCTTCGAGCTCCTTTCATCAAGACCAAGGATCCTTTGCATACCTTCAAGGTCCGAGCTTCCATCTTGATTGTGTAACCCAGTTCATCGAGCATCCCCAGAGAAATCAAGTTTCTTTTAAGCTGCGGAACATACCTTATACCTCGAAGTACTCTTTCTGTATTATCATGCAACTTTATTCTCACGGATCCCATTCCAACCACCTTGCATGGCTTGTTGTTCCCCAGTAGAACACTGGAGTTCACGACCTCCTCGAACCCCTCGAGCCACGTCTTATTTGGTGTCATATGGAAATTACAACCTGAATCCAAGATCCACTCCTTCTCTGAGTTGTCCTTCAAAATCACCATTGCCTCTCCAGGGTCATATTCATCATCAGCTAGAGCTACATCCGCTTGCTGCTCGAGCTTCTTCGACCTCTCCGGGCACTCTCTTTTAATGTGTCCCTCCTTCTGGCAGAGGTAGCACCTCACCTTCGAACTGGTTTTTGACCTAGACCTGGAGTTCCTCCTATTCTTGTTCGAACTCTTCCTCTCAGGTCTCCCTCATACTACATGAGCCACTCGAGCCACCAGTCGTTCTCCATGAGAGTTCTCGCGCTCCTCGTTCTTCTCATTCAGCTCCTTCGAACTCAGCGCAGATTGAACCTCATCCAGAGTCAATGACTCTCTCCATAAAGTAAGGCTTCCTTGAAATTCGAATAGCTCTTCGGCAAAGAACTCAACAACATCAACGCCTGATCGTCGTCACCTACCGCCACATTGATATTTGCCAGATCGAGGATCAACTTATTGAACTGGTCGAGCTGCTCATTGATCGATTTCCCCTCTTGCATCTTAAACAAATATAGAGCTAATTAAAGATAGAGCCGATTCACCAGGGATTTCATCATATATAGGGATTCAAGTTTGGTCCATATTTTCGTCGTCTTATCCTTCGACACCTTCCTCAGCACCGTATCTCCGAGACTCAGAATCAGCACGCTGTGCGCCTTCGCCAGTGTATCTTTCTTTTGTTGCTCCGTCATTGTGTCGGGTAACCCAACCTCTCACTTCAAGGCACCGTCCAAGCCTTGTTGCACAAACAATGCTTGCATCTTCTACTTCCACAAACTGAAATCATTCGATCTCGTGAAGTGCTCCACCTCGAACTTAGCTGAACCCATTGCAATCCTTCCTCCTCCACGTTCACTGCACCAATTTGTTGTGAATTGAAGCGATTGCAGACACAAATAACAAACAAAAAATAAAATGACACAAATGATTTATAGTGGTTCGAGCGTAAGCTCTATGTCCACTCTTCAAGCCTCACGGTGATGATTTTATTATGGTGAAGAGAATACAAAATAATGAACAACCCTAATGATGGGGAGTAGGGAATATTTATAGGTAGATATTCCTAGATACATAAGGAAAATATGCTCTGATATGGTAAAGATATTACATATATCCTAATCTATATAATATAGATTAATACCTATCTTGATCCTAAAAGATATGGCTAAACCACGCCAAACTAGGAAACTAGATACACCATGTCTTTTCCATATCCAGTAGCTCTCGCAATTCTCCAATTAGACCTGCTCTGACTTTGAATTGTTTTAATCGACCCACTATGAGAGCCACAGTCTTGTCGAACTACTCCCATCGACCTGCTTCCGTCAAACTACTCCTATCGACCCAGACTTGTCGAACTGCAGTTATGTTGATCCAATCTCTTCGACCCACTAGCGAACTCCTTTTCGAGCTATATATATATATATATATATATATCTTGACAAGAAGAATATGAATTCATCACTTGAAAGGATTTGATTTCAAAACATAATTTGAAAGATCAAGCGTAGAGGAATCAAATAAGAAGTACTTATCATGAAAACGTGGAAGACAAAGAATAATAATTGATTCTCAAATAATGATCTCCACGCAGGTCTTACACTAAGTACGACTTGGAAACAATAAATCATATATGACAACAAAATGGGTACTATGTATGAAGACATAGCCCGTTGGCTTCGATACCCAATAATAAATCAAATGGATCACAATCGAAAACATGCCATATGAAGGTCAAAAGTAGATAATGTCATCAAGGGTTTAAATCAACAAGAATAATCAATTATAGACTATCAAATGAGTTTACAAACCATATAAATTCAAAGTTGTTCAAGTAGGCATGCCAAATCAACGAGATAAAATATATATGAAATGATCAATCACAAGCCCAAAAGATTACATTTAAATATCAAGGTCCACATTGAACCACCTTCTTCCCACTTATTCCACATGTTGCTGCCACCACCATTACCTTGTACCTGCACATAGGAAAAACACATAAAAGGGCTAAGTACACGAATGTACCCTATGATCACGTTGTCCCAAAAACATATTGCAAAAATAGTAGGATGAAATCACCATATCGGACAGGCATGACACAAGGGTTTTTGTGGTGCCATTCATAAGCCAAAAAACATTTTACCTCACAAGGACTCATTTTTGTGGTACCATTTATATTTAATCATCAATCACATAATCAAGGGTATAAATTTCCCCTTTCATTTCATATCAATCACACAAGAGGGTTACAACTTCTCCATCCTCCTTATTCTTCCAATATCATTTCACAAGAGGTTAAATCTCTTCCTTCCTCATTATTCTTCAAATATCCGGCAAGAGGGTGATCGTGCCCCCTCCTCATTATCCATCCTCAATGATCATATCATTGGTATCATTCACAATTATTAGAGAACCAAAATTTTTTACGTTGATTCATCAACACAGAAAACAAAACAACATTTGCAATTTTTCAAAATATTTTTAGGATAAAGTAGTGCCCACCTTATACCTTATGAAGTGGTTGAACACTTGGTGTCACCAGTTGATGCCTCTTTTCCACAATCACCAACACCTAGATTTTTAGCACTTAATTACTAGACATGTTCATGTAATTCATGCATACTTCACATAGGCAACTAGTCCTTATAATTCAATTAGCATGTCTCAAGTGAAACCCTCATACTTAGGCACAAATACATCAATCATGCTCCTTTAATTTAGTATAACATTTGGACTTACGTACATCGTACTCTTATAAACAAATGGACATATTCAATGATCATACACCAAGTCATATATTCTCAATCTTCATATAAGTTCTTCTAGACTTCCTTAAACATTTTCATGCTTATGAATTTTACCATAGCCTTAGTGGCCTTAAACATCTCATTTAAATGATACAACAATTAAGGCTCAACAAATGTGTATGGATCCTAATGCTAATTAAAGTGCAAGTAATTACTTAAATAATGATGCAAAGTGTTTAAGAAACACTCAATTACATTAGAAAACATGATTAATAGGTTTAAAAAATGTGTGGATGAAAAATAGAAATACTCTATGTTCTTAACTTAGAAAATTTCCTAATTTTGACCAAAGTAAAAATGTTGTTTTAAAATCGATGCCATTTAAAGTCGACAAGGATTTTGACTATGAAATTTGGTATGCAGAAAATAAATTCTTAAATAATTATGCTTCAATTGTTGGTTTTTAAAAAATGTTTTCCATTTAAAAGATACAGGTTGGGGGAGAATGATTTCATGGGTGTTGTGCTACAGGTTCAAAAACATGGGTGTGTCTTTACAAATTCATTGTGACCAAAATACTCATTAAAATTACTTGAAGTTTTTTATGCGGACTCTATCATGTGTCTAAAACTTATAAATAAATTTTGAGAAATTTGCAAAATGTCTTAGTGCGGTTTCAAGATCATTTTTCAACATGTGATGCAGAATGACACACATTTTTCCAGGACACATAACTTTCAAACCAGATATTATCTTGACATGAAAACAAATCTAAAATTTCAACAACACATCCTACTACGATGAATTAAAAATGCAGCTTAATCGGACACCATTTTACCCGTCTGCCACAACTAAATAGTCGGCTCATGTTATAGCCTCACTCACAGCATGCTTGTTATTTCATATCTTAATCAAAAGCGTGGCATGTCAATATCTAACATCATATCTTGTCAATTTCAGACATCAATAAGTTCACATCATGCTTGTATAACATATATCTTGAGCTAGAGTATGCATATAACAAATATATCATCAACACTAAACACAATATCTCATATATAGCATCAATCAAGCATATCTTGAACCCTAGTTCATCAAACGGCTTCAAAATCGACATGGAGGTTCTTGCTTCCAACTTCTTGTACTCCTTTAGATCTTCAAGATTCATCCATTTTCCTTCCATTTCCAGCCATGGTCAATCATGAGAGGTTAATGAATGAGAGGGCTTTTGGGTTCAATAGGTAAAAGAGAGTGTGGGGGTGAGTTTGGTGTAAAAATGGAAGTGCTTTGTCAGGTTTTTGTGGCTGCAACTAAGGAGCTTCAGGTTCAACAATGGTGGTGTGATGTTGAAGAACATGAATGATGGGGTGGGGGAATGGTGATGTGGATCAAGAGAGTGAGTGGGAGTGAGGTTGAGTGTAATTCTCATCTTACATGTATATTTCTCATATTTCTCATTAATGTGTCTTATTGTACATTCACTTTTTTGCCCTCCAATAATTTAAATGGCAAGTCACACATTTTCTTTTAGAAGGCCTACTATGGCAAATTAGTTAGTCCCCCATTTAATTTATTTGATCTCTAGAATTTATTTAAATACTTCGATAAATCATCATCTTATAATATAATGTTTGGGGAAATTATAATAATTCTTTCCCATAGTCTCAATAGGGATGAAATTATGGGGGAAAATTATGAATATAAATTATGGGACGATTAATTTATCCATAATTAAATTCATTGTGGCACGCAATGTATAATCATATAGAATAAAAAGATGCAAATTCTCCTTCTTTCATGTGGAGCAATTCAAACTCCTTTCACAATGCTGGAACATGAGCACACTTCACTCGTGGAAGTAGGCATGATATATCATGTGAGACTGTGAGGAGAGGAATTTGTTTTGTAAGTATGAGCATTGAATAATGGCAAAAACTTGCGTTAGGCAGGCCTAAACGGTTTAGGCGGGTTTATCCTACCCAAATGGGTTCACCCATCCTAAATAAGGTTTATTAATCCCCAATTAGGGTATATTAAATGGGTTTGGGTTGGGTTAATGGATAAAATCCGCTTAAATGGTTTAGGCTTACCTAACCTGAGACCTTCTCTTGAATAAATGATTAGATACTACAATGTTTAGGAGAGAGAAGTTGCCGAACAAATATATATGCAAGGTGTATGTATAGCCTTTAGGAGAATGAGTGATACGAAAAGAAAGAACGAAGGTAATGGGCTGAAAATTGAGAACCCCATCAATAAAGAAGAAATTAATGCCCAGCTTTGGAGAGATGTTTGCTTCTAATTCTGCTAGAGAAACCCAAATGAGCTAGGAGAAGGCCCACAAAGCTCAATGATTATATCATTGTGTACTGATTTCTACTTATTCTTTTTCATTCTGTCAAAATCTATCATAGTCAAGGCTAGTATTAGTCATTTTGCTGTAGTCCTTTGGATAGTTTGGTAGCTGGGTTGTAAAAAAGATACTATATGAAGAAAGGAAATAGAAATATTCTCTATCTTTTTCTAGGAGTTTAAGTTCACTCGAAGAACTCTTCTTCCCATCCTTGATTCCCTTGTATCAATGAGTATGGACATCAATTGGGTAGCGATCGAGATATTCAGTTCAAGTTGATTCATGCTAAAAATATTTCACGCTCTACAAAATTTCGATCCTAATCCTAACCCCTACAATTTTCAGGTAAGACCAATTGAACAAATGAATTTATAATTATATTAATGTTTTAATATTTTATAAAAATTTTAGGGTTGTTAAATATTTTCCTCTCTATCAATATCCCAAATAATAACTAAAAAATGTATCAAATATTGATTCTTTTATAAAATATTCAAAACACATCTCAAATATCATATATTATTAAGTTTAAATATTAAATATTTTATTTTTTTTCTTATTTTATCAATATTCTAATTTCATGATTAAATAACAATATCAAATAATTATTTATTTATTAAAAACTATTTGAACTAAATATAACTATTTGAGAAAGTATGACATCAAATACATATATGTAAATTGTATCTGCAGTTACTACAACAATTTAAATTTTATTTTCATCATGTCTTTCACCAACTTCCACTCCATAAGAGGATTTCTCTTACTTCAGACCCCATCATTACAATTTACAATAATAATAATAATAATAATAATAATGTCTTCTTATTAATAATAATAAAATTCAACAATTGAAACGTGTTTATTCAAAGCACATATAAAAAGAAATACTGAAACCTCTTAAGTCCATAATACATAATGAAAAGACAAGTTGAGATCATTACCTGAGGTTGAGGTGGGATCATAGTGAAAAGACAAGTCGACAATAATGGAAGGCACATGCCGGACTTTGTCGAAATCTTCTCCTGATGCTAAAACCCGTTTCCCCAAAGTTGGCATAATATTGAATAATCTAGGGACTTTCCATGCCATATTTCATCAGGCACCTTAAACTATATAGCAGACGAACGGCATTTGTTGATTAGGTAGCAAGCAGTAGCCACTGCTTCACCCCAGAAAATCTTAGGAAGACCGGCCCCCATTAGCATACATCTTACTCTATTTAGTATAGTTATGTTCATATGCTCTATTACGCCATTCTGTTGGGGGTTCCCTGGTGCAGTTCGATGCCGCTAAATTCCTTTATTCTTGCAGAAAGTTTGAAATTCTTCATACAGAAATTCGAATCCATTGTGTTAGTCGAAAAGGTACCACCACCTTTTTTGACTTTTTGGCTCATTTTTTTCTTGTTTTGCAGCGCAGCCTCTCCGCCTTGTCTGCAGCATTCCAGCTTCTTCTTCCAAAATTGCGGCTGCACAAATTCATAACATTCACGTAAACTTCCTATAAAAGGGAGTTCATCTCTGCATTCAGAGGCACGGCTTCAGAGAGAGAAATTCAATCAAGTTCTCTCCTTCTCCTTCTTTGTGTAGCTCTTTGTTCCATTTTGAGAGAGTATTTATTTAGAGAGAAAATTCACTCTTTATCCTTGTAATTTTAGAGGATTTCTTGTACTCTCCTTTTGTCATAGTGGAATTATTTTGCTCGTCGCCGTCCGTGGGTTTTTCTCCGACTTGGAGTTTTCCCACGTTAAATTCTTGTCTTCAATTTTATTATTTTTTACTTCTCTAAATTTCCAATTAAACTCGATCCAAACGCTTCCGCATATCTCTGATTCCACAACAAGTGGTATCAGAGCGTTGGGTTATTAATATTTCTCGTGGTACTATTCATAGTACTATTCATCTTCAAATATTTTTTTTTAATTGGGAATTTTTTTTTAAGATGTCTACCGTCACCAAATTTGACATCGAGAAGTTTGATGGCAAGATTAGCTTTTCTATTTGGAAAATCCAAATGAAAGCCGTTCTTACCCAGAATGGTTTAAAGAAAGCTTTGGAAGGAAAGTCGAAAAAGCCGACTTCCATGACCGATGAGCAATGGGACGAGTTGGATGAAAAGGCGCTTTCAGCAATCCAACTTTGCTTGTCTAAAGAAGTTCTACGCGAGGTAGCTGACCAGACAAATGCTGCGGCACTATGGTTAAAGCTTGAAAATTTGTATATGACCAAAAGCCTCGCAAACAAGCTTCGTCTCAAAGAGCAATTATATACATTCCGTATGGTAGAAGGTACTTCCATTCAATCTCATCTTGATGAGTTTAATTCTATTATTATGGATCTGCAAAATATCGATATTAAAATCGATGATGAAGATAAAGCTGTTTTGTTGGTTGTCTCTTTACCATCTACCTACAAACACTTCAAAGAAATTATGTTATATGGTAACATTGACACCTTATCCTTTGAAGATGTTAAATCTAATTTATTGTCCAAGGAAAAATTTGATCTTGAAACTCATTCCGCGGACAAGGGTGAGGGTCTTAGTGTTAGAGGTAGAACTCAAGAAAATGGGAGTGCTAGAAATAAAAAGGGCAGATCCAAATCTAAGGGACGAAAATCCAACAACACCTGTCGGTATTGCAAAAAATATGGGCATGATATATCTGATTGTTTCATCTTAAAGAGAAAACAAGAAAATAAGGAAAGAAAAGAATCAGATAAACAACCTGCTGAAGCTGCTAATATTGAGATAGATTCTGATAGAGATTTTATGCTATCTATTGTCTCTTCTGATAAGAGGAGCAAAAATGAGTGGATCCTTGATTCTGGATGTACTTTCCACATGTCTCCTTATAGGGATTTATTTACCTCGTTTGAACCAATTGAGAGTGGTACTGTCTTAATGGGCAATGATGCCCAATGCAAGGTTCAGGGAATAGGTACTATTCAGATCAAGACTCATGATGGCATCGTCAGGACTCTGAGTAATGTTCGCTTTGTTCCTGACTTAAAGCGGAATCTGATATCTCTTGGCACCCTTGAATCTCTTGGGTGCAGGTATTCAGCTGAAGGTGGAGTTTTAAAGGTATCAAAAGGTGCCCTTGTTTTATTGAAAGCTAACAGAGTTGGCACTTTATATGTCTTGCAAGGTTCTGTAGTGACAGGTTCAGCAGCTGTATCTTCTTCTATGCCTGATAATGATGTCACCAAATTATGGCACATGCGCCTGGGCCATATGAGTGAAAAAGGCATGCATCTTCTGAGCAAGCAAGGTCTTCTTGGTAATCAAGGTATCGGTAAGTTGGAATTTTGTAAACATTGTGTTTTTGGGAAACAGAAAAAAATAAGTTTCTCAACTGCAACTCACCGTACAAAGGGTATCCTTGATTATATTCATTCTGATCTTTGGGGACCTTCAAAAGTTCCTTCTTATGGAGGACGACGCTATATGATGACTATCATTGATGATTTTTCTCGCAAAGTTTGGGTTTATTTTCTCAGGTATAAAAATGAGACTTTCCCTACTTTTAAGAAGTGGAAAAATCTTGTTGAAACCCAGACAGAGAGAAAAGTCAAGAAGCTCAGAACTGATAATGGATTGGAGTTTTGTGAAGGTGACTTTAACGAGTTCTGCGCAATTCATGGAATTGCTAGACATAAAACCATTCCAGGAACACCCCAGCAGAATGGTGTTGCAGAACGAATGAACAGGACTCTACTTGAGAGAGCTCGTTGTATGCTCTCAAATGCTGGGTTATGGCATCGACGTGATTTTTGGGCCGAAGCAGTATCTACTGCTTGTTACTTGGTAAATCGATCTCCACATTCATCACTTAACTTTAAAGTTCCAGAAGAAATTTGGTCAGGTTATCCTGTTGATTATTCTAATCTGAGAATTTTTGGATGTCCTGCTTATGCACATGTCAATAATGGCAAATTAGCTCCAAGAGCTGTTAAGTGTATATTTCTTGGTTATGCATCTGAATCTAAAGGATATCGCTTGTGGTGTTCTGAGTCACAAAAATTAATCCTCAGTAGGGATGTGACTTTTAATGAGGATGCATTATTATCTTCTGGAAAACAATCTTCTGTGATTTCTTCTACTAGTACTAATGATTTGCAGGGTACTAGTGAGAAGGTGGAGTTGGAGTTGAAATCTATAGCTCCTAATGTTGATGTTCCATCTTCAATAAATGAGTCTAGCACTGATGTTCGTGGTAATGATGATATTCATGAGATTACCACTTCTCCCACAAAGCCGCAGGAAATGGAGTATTTCATTGCTCGAGACAGACCAAGAAGAGTGATCACTAAACCATCCAGATATGCAAATTATGCTTGTGGTGATAATATAATTGCATATGCATTTTCTGTTGCACAAGAAGTAAACAATGGTATTGAACCTATCAGCTACACTGAAGCTGTTTCTTGTGCTGATTCTTCAAAATGGTTTTTTCGGTATCTAAAATGTACTTCCAATCTTGGCTTGGTATTTGATAGAAACAAAGCTACAACGAATGTTGCAGGGTTTGTCGATTCGGATTATGGTGGTGATCTTGACCGAAGAAGATCTCTTTCTGGTTATATCTTTTCTCTCTGTAATTGTGCTATTAGTTGGAAAGCTCAGCTTCAGTCGATTGCAGCATTGTCTACAACTGAAGCAGAATATATTGCAGCAACAGAGGGAATTAAAGAGGCTCTTTGGCTTAAAGGTCTTGTCAATGAACTTGGTCTTACACATGATGTTCTTACTGTGTTTTGTGATAGCCAGAGTGCTATTCATTTGACCAAGAATTGTCGTTATCATGACAAGACTAAACACATTAATGTGAAGCATCACTTTATCCGAGATATTGTAGCTATTGGTGAAATTGTGGTTCAGAAGATTCATACATCTGAGAATCCAGCTGATATGCTTACTAAGCCTCTTCCAAAAGCCAAGTTCCAACACTGCTTGGACTTGGTTGGTCTCCGTAGCACTTGAACGCCCTTTGGGGCTTTATGCGGCGATGAACAATTTACAAAATGATCCAAGGTGGAGATTGTTAGTCGAAAAGGTACCACCACCTTTTTTGACTTTTTGGCTCATTTTTTTCTTGTTTTGCAGCGCAGCCTCTCCGCCTTGTCTGCAGCATTCCAGCTTCTTCTTCCAAAATTGCGGCTGCACAAATTCATAACATTCACGTAAACTTCCTATAAAAGGGAGTTCATCTCTGCATTCAGAGGCACGGCTTCAGAGAGAGAAATTCAATCAAGTTCTCTCCTTCTCCTTCTTTGTGTAGCTCTTTGTTCCATTTTGAGAGAGTATTTATTTAGAGAGAAAATTCACTCTTTATCCTTGTAATTTTAGAGGATTTCTTGTACTCTCCTTTTGTCATAGTGGAATTATTTTGCTCGTTGCCGTCCGTGGGTTTTTCTCCGACTTGGAGTTTTCCCACGTTAAATTCTTGTCTTCAATTTTATTATTTTTTACTTCTCTAAATTTCCAATTAAACTCGATCCAAACGCTTCCGCATATCTCTGATTCCACAACACATTGTCAGTTCCAAGACATCTAAGAGATATGCCCTTCTCATTCTCAACCTCGTTGCACCATTCTTTGAATTTTTCAAAAGTATCTGACTTTGCTTTAAGAATATACACCCACAATTTCCTTGAAAAATCATCCATGATACTTAGAAAGTACCTACCTCCTCCCATTGATTGAACCTTTGCTAGTCCCCATAAATCTGCATATATATATATATATATATATATATATATTCTAAAGGTGTTTGGCTAGAATGTACTCCCGTGCTGTATTTTAGCTTCATACTTTTGCCCATTATGCACAGTTCACATGTTATGCTTTTTGAACTACCTGTGTCTGGTTACCCTGTTTCCGCAATCCAATCAATGTTTTTTCACCCACATGACCAAGCCTTAGATGGCATTTCTCATTATCATCCTCATGATTCATTTCTATTTCCCCAGAACAATATCAACATCCAAGTAGTATAAACTTTTATTTCTAAAACCTTTCATGACTACTGTGGATCCCTTCAAGATTCTAATGATACGTCCTTCAGATATAAAAACATAGCCCTTCGATTCAAGAACTCCAAGTGAAATCAAATTTCTTTTGAGTTGAGGGATAAACCTGACTTCTGTTAAGATTTTCAAGGAGCCATCAGACAGTTTCAACTTGATGCTCCCAATCCCTTTCACCTTCCAGGTCTAATTATTCCCAAGGATAACTATTCCAAAATCACCATATTCAATTTCTTGGAACCAATGTTTGTTTGCTGTCATGTGGAAGGTGCATCCGGAATCAAGAATCCATTGTCCTGTTAAATGCGAACTCATCACATTAAGTATCTCAGCTTCTTGACATATTGGTGCAGCCTCTGAAGTGTTGCTAACATATGTCTTGAACGATTGTTTCCTCTTCAGCGAAAAACAATCTTTCATAAGATGTTCTTTCCTTTTACAAAAGTTACATCTTGTTTCCTTCTCATCATGATCCTTGGTTCGTGCCTGCTGATAAGGTTTCTTGAATCTCGATGTTTCACCTTTGAATCTTGATGTCTCTTCTCTCAATCTTGATGTTTCATCTTTGAATCTTTCATTCCCAGCCTTATATTTCACATTCAGACTGTCACTAGCAGAAGTGCTTTTCTTGTACTCGTTTTGTTTGTGCAACTCTTTTGCGCGCAGAGCAGATTGTACTTCTTCGATAGAAATCGACATATCTCTTTCGTAAAGCATCACATTCTTGAGATGCTCATAGGAACTGGGTAAAGAATTCAACAACAAGATTGCCTTATCTTCATCTTCAATCTTGACTCCTAGCCTATATTTTCAAGGTGGTCAATAGCTTTATTGAATTCCTCTAACTTGTCATCAATGGGCCCTTCATCAAGTAGTTTGTATGCATAAAGCCTCTGCTTCATATACAGTCTATTCGCCAACGATTTAGTCAGGTATAGATCTTCTAGTTTTTCCATATACCTGCAGCCGTAGTCTCTCAAGAAACCTCTCGTAGGATTTTATCGCTCAAGCACAAAATCAGAGTGCTGTGAGCCTTTTCCATAATCGTTGACCAATCTTCAGCTGCCATTGACACAGGCTTTCCTTCATCCCCTTTCAATGCCGCTGATAATCCCTGTTGCACGAAGAGGGCTTGCATCTTAATGCGCCAAAGGCCAAAATCATTTTTCCCGTCAAATTTTTCAGCTTCAAACTTCGGCGATGCCATGTCCTTGTTGTTCCTGACAAGAAGCCCGTAATCTATTCCTACCGACGGCGCCAATTCTAGAACAATAAACGCTCGCAAATAAACAGAGCAATGAAAGAGAGGAACACAATTTTATATATGCAGTGAATTTCTTGTTAAATGTAAAAACGAACAGAAAACGATGCAAATAGGTAGGAAGTTTTCTTATTCTCTCTAAGCTCAAAATCTGAAAAACAGCAGAGCCGTATTACATGAAGACGATGACTCTCTCACATCTCATGCCAAGCACGTGAGAAATAACAAACTAAAGGCGTGAAGAAAAAACATAAAGCGTGCAACGCTTATTACATTAAAACTAAAAAAAAAACTCAATAAACATAAAACTCCTCAGATGGACGCAGCATAAACATAAGACTCGTAACTCCATATGCACACGTAGAATCACCATCCTCAACACCCCCCCTCAAGATGGAGGCGGTGTAAATCAACGACACCCATCTTGCACAGGAGTTGACGGAACCGAGGACCTGAAAGTTGCTTAGTAAAGAGATCAGCAAGCTGCATTTCACTATGAATATGATCCGGTTGCAGGAAACCCTCACGGTAGAGATTGCGAACATGATGACAATCAATCTCTATGTGCTTTGTACGCTCATGGAAAACATGGTTCCGAGTGATTTGAAGAGCTGCCAAGCTGTCACAATAAAGCGGAAACGGAAGCTCGAAAGAAACATCCAAATCTTGCAGCATGAAAGATAACCATTGTAATTCTTTCGCCGTAGAGCTCAGAGCACGGTATTCAGCCTCAGCGCTAGATAAAGCTATGGTGGTTTGCTTCTTACACCTCCAAGAAATAATAGAACATCCAAGGAAAATGCAAAAACCGGTAAGAGATTTGCGTGTTTCTTTACAAGTTCCCCAGTCCGCATCCGAATAACTCACCAAGGTGAGAGAATTATGAGCCGGCAAGAACAAACCGAGAGAGGGAGTAGATTTGAGATACCTCAAAGCATGCATGGCACTATCCCAATGTACTTGTCGTGGTGCTCCGACATGTTGGCTGAGTTGCTGTGTTGTAAAGGAAAGATCAGGACGTGTTAACCCAAGATAGAGAAGCTGTCCAACTACCTTTCGATATCTTTCAACATCAGCAAAGAAAGGAGAATCTGTAGAAGCGAGATTAACTCCAATGGGTAAAGGTGTCGCAGCATGTCGACACCCAAGCAAACCCGCATTCTCAATGATGTCCAAGATATATTTTCGTTGACAAACGTACAGTCCCGTATCCCCCCCGAGCAAATTCCATCCCTAGGAAGTATCGAGCATCACCAAGATCTTTAATGGTGAACTGTGAATGCAAAAATTGCTTAAGTGAGGTAATATACTCTAAATCAGAACCAATAATTACAACATCATCGACATAAACCAAAAGAGCCAAGTGATGTTGAGTATTGCGACTAATAAAAAGGCAGGGATCATGTTGGGACTGTACCAAACCAAACTTCAGCAATGAACGAGTAAATTCTGCATTCCACTCCCGGGATGCCTGTTTCAATCCATAAAGACTGCGCACCAGTTTACAAACTTGGCCATTTGAAGCATCATAATAACCCTGTGGAGGATGCATGTAAATATCTTCAGTTAGAAAGCCATGTAGGAAGGCATTATTCACATCAATTTGGTGGATAAACCAACCACGTGAAACAGCAACTGTAAGTAAGAGTCTCACGGTAACATGTTTAGCAACTGGAGAAAAAACCTCTTCATAATCTAAGCCGTACTGCTGTTTGAAACCCTTAGCTACAAGACGAGCCTTAAATCTTTCGACCGATCCATCTGACTTTAATTTGATTTTATAGACCCATTTAGAGTCAATGGCAGTCTTGCCAGGAGGTAGATCAGTTAAAGTCCATGTACCATTATTCTTAAGAGCCAAAAGTTCATCATTCATAGCATGCACCCATTCTATATATTTGCTAGCTTCGGTAAATGACTGTGGTTCTTTCAATTCAGTCACATGAACCAAGTATCCCACGAAGGATGAAGTAAAAGATGAAGAAACAACATAAGGGAAGGTGAGAGGAGTGAGGGAAGTTACCTCAGGTGAAACAGTGAAAGAAATTTGATCCAAGCAAGGTGCTATGAAATCTCTTGTCCAGGATGGAGGTTTTGTGGTTCTTCTTCCTCGGTTTAAGGCAATGCAATCTGCAGGTGGGAGAATAGAGTGGTCAGATTGAGGGCTGGAAGTTGAAATAGGTGTGGAAGGTTGATGAAGAGGTATAGAGGATGGAGTGTGAGGAGAATCAGAAGAAACAGCGTGTTCAGGTTCAGAGGGTGGAGTAGTACAAGGTATGGGTTTTGTGGTGGTTAGAGGTTCAGCACAATGTGGTGGAAAGTAAGTATTAGGAAGAGATACAGGAATAGGAGTAGACTGCGGGTTATCGTTGGTAAGGAAAGGAAATTTATGCTGGATAAAATGCACATCTCTACTATAGAAAACCTTTTCATTATGCAAATCATAGAGGGTGTATCCTCTCTTACCTGCTGCTGCACCAAGGGAGATACATGTGATGCTACGAGTATCAAATTTTTGTTTTCCTGGTCTAGTGTCTGCAGCATAGCAAAGACAACCAAAAGGGATAAAATCATCATGAACAACCTCTTTATTAAATAACACAGTATAAGGGCTTTTCCAATCTAGATGAGCTGCAGGTAGTCCATTCAAAATCCAAGTGGCATGCAATAAAGAATAGGGCCACAACTTGTGAGGTAACTTACTTTGGTACATGAGAGCACGAGCAGTTTGTAAGAGTGACCTATGCTTCCTTTCAACCACCCCATTTTGTTGAGGTGTGTAACTACAAGTAGTCTGATGTAGAATGCCCAACTCTGTGAACATTTCAGTCATTTTTCCATTTACAAACTCTGTGCCATTGTCTGTTCGAACTCTTTTGATTTTAACACCAAATTGTGTCTCTACCATGTTCAGAAAACCCCGAACTAATCCAGTCACCTGATGCTTAGAATGAAGCAGGAAAATCCAAGTGCACCTACTGTGATCCTCCACAATTGTGAGCATATAAGCTGTATTGGTAATAGATGTAGCTTTGTATGGACCCCACAAGTCCATGTGAATGAGTTCAAAAGCATTGTCTGATTTGTGCCCTTGTGATGGAAAAGCATCTCTGCTTTGTTTGGCTTGATGACAGACTTCACAAGATATGATGGTGTCAACACCATCTGATGAACATAATTGTTGGATTCCAGGAAGGTGTTTCATGGTGGTAAGAGAGGCATGTCCCAGTAGTATATGCCAGTCCAAGATTGACAATTTCTTAGAATGTGTGATGGCATTAACAGGGATAGAGTATTGATGTGATAATACATAGATCTTACCCTGCAACTTGCCTATACCCACAATGTGATCAGATTTCTTGCTTTGAATCAAGCAATGAGTATCATTAAATATGCACCGCACTTGTAAGTCTGCAATTAACTGTGCAACAGAAATGAGGTTGTGTGTAAAAGAAGGTGCAAACAACACCTTCTTAAGACAAATTGTATTAGACAAAGTTACCCGGCCTGCTGAATATATCCAAGTAGCGCTGCCATCAGGAAGATGAATTCTCTGTGGAATATCCAATGCCTCAATATCAAGCATCAGAGAAGCATTACCACAGATGTGGACACTAGCACCCGAGTCCAAAATCCACTGTTTCTGGTTTGTCATTTCAGATGCTCCAAATATATAATGGTTGTCAAAATTACTAAATGGATCATCAGCAGCATAGTCTTGAGTAAGCATATTGACTTTCTCATCATCTCCTTTAAGTCTCTGTAAGCATTTAGTAATCTTGTCTTCTATAAATCTGTCCATATCAACAGTTGGATCAACAGATGAACCAACAACAGAAGGATTCACTTCACTTTGAACAGCATTAAGAACCTGCCCTGACTCCTGCTTTGGCCTAGGACCTTTATACCAGTCAGGATACCCATGTAACTTGAAACATTCCTTTGCTTCATGCCCTGTTCCTCCACAGTGATTACACTTCAACTTCTTTCTTTCTTCTTTGCTTAACCAAGGTTTGACAGGATCAGCCGGTTTCCTTACCCTGTTAGCACCTTGAGGCAGTCGATTAGAGTTGTACAAAGCCATATCAGCTGGTATAGTTTGTTGAGAGGCAACATGTTTTTGGTCCTCAGCTTGTAAGACCATTGAATACGCTCTACTAATTGGTGGTAAAGGATCCAAGAGCAGTATCTGACTTCTAACTGAATCAAACGAATCATTAAGTCCTAGTAGAAACTTCATTGTCTTCTTCTTATCCTCTATTTTGCTCATAGCTCCACAGGTACAAACATATTCAAATTGGGCTGTAATAAGATTTATCTCATCCCAAAGTGAATTTAAAGAGTTGAAATAGTTGATGATGGTTTGAGATCCTTGCATACAGTTAGCAAGTTCACGCTCCAATTGAAATAATTTGGGGCCACTACATCTATCAAACCGAGATTCAATCTCCAACCACAACCTAGCCGCATTATCAATGAATTGTAAACCCGAAGCAAGCTCTTTAGACACAGAATTCAAGATCCATGTAAAAACCATGTAGTCTGCCTTTATCCAGTCACTATAAATGGGTGAGTTTGCAGGGGGTTCTGGAAATGAACCATCAATAAACCTAAGTTTGTTCCTACCAGCTAAGGCTCTCTTGATGCAACGACTCCAAGTGAAAAAATTATTACCCGTAAGTAAAAGAGGTACCAGTTGCAGCGAGGTATGGTCGTTTGGATGTATGAACAACTCAGCCTGTGACTGCCTATTCTGGTTCCCAGCCATATGCTCTCGGTCGTCTTTCCCAAGCGATGAGAAAGGATTATCGTCGGAGAGCTGATCGTCGTCGTCGTAGGTAGAAGAATCACCTTGTTCTTCTAAGACCACGCGCTTCCAACTTTGCTTTCTACCTTTCTTGCCCATAAACCCACAATCTCATGATCAAGGATTCAAAACCTGGCTATAGATACCATGTTAAATGTAAAAACGAACAGAAAACGATGCAAATAGGTAGGAAGTTTTCTTATTCTCTCTAAGCTCAAAATCTGAAAAACAGCAGAGCCGTATTACATGAAGACGATGACTCTCTCACATCTCATGCCAAGCACGTGAGAAATAACAAACTAAAGGCGTGAAGAAAAAACATAAAGCGTGCAACGCTTATTACATTAAAACTAAAAAAAAAACTCAATAAACATAAAACTCCTCAGATGGACGCAGCATAAACATAAGACTCGTAACTCCATATGCACACGTAGAATCACCATCCTCAACATTTCTAATAAACTGTTACACACACAAATATAACTTCTATACAAACTTATATGTATGGGAATGCTTGCATCAGACTGCATAGGCAACTGTTTACTGAATGATGCGTCCATCTGAAACTTTAATTTTATGCCAACTTCAACAAAAATTTTGTAGGATAGACCTAACCAAAGAGAAAGAGACGAAATACTCAAAATTTCAGGAGGTACAAGGTCGCTGAAGTTATTGTGAGTGATATCTAAGAGCACCAATTTGGTTCAATTACCAAGACTTGGAGGTAAATCTCCTGAAAACTTGTTTTTGGACAAGTACACTTATTCAAAGACGATAAATTCCCAAATGAAGATGGAATTTCATCTGTAAATCTATTTCCAAGATACAACAAATTAATGCAAGTTAGAAAGCTTACTAATGCTATTCGGAATGGGACCCTAAAAATGATTCATTGAAAAATTAATAAGGGTGAGACCGATAAGGTTTCCAATAGCTGAAGGAATTTTCCCACCTAACTTATTTATACCTAGTGATAGCCTTCTAAGATGACTGGAAAAATTGGCAATTGCGTTTGGTAATTGTGGACAACAAAACTTCGCAACTTGCATCGCTTCGAGTCGGTCACAACGCAATTGGAGTTACTGGGTTTTCAAAGTCAAAAAAGATCCAGCAGGCAACATTATAAAATATAAGGCAGACTAGTCGCAAAAGGGTATGCGCAGCAAGAGGGGGTAGATTATGATGGAGTCTTCCCTCCGGTTGCAAGGATTGAAACGGTACGTTTTCTACTTGACTCGCTGCACATTATACATAGGGGGTTCACCTCCTGGTTTCGTTGATAATGAGAATAAACACAAGGTTCTCTGACTGCATAAAGCCGTGTACGGATTAAAACAAGCTGCACCTCCTGGATGCTTCGCTGATGCCCAAATATGGTTTAGCTAATACATATATATAGAAATAGTAGTAAGTTTAATTACAACTATGAATTGCCATGCCATCGAAATTCCACATAGTATAAAATCAAATGATCATTAATAATTTAATATATAAAAGTTTAAAGTTGAAAGTTCATCCTAGGATTAAATCTACGAATAAATATATATTACCATTAGCGAGAATTCATTTTCTTTTAATTCCCATAAGAAATCTAAGGATACCGAAACAATACATAGTAAATAAATCTATATAAATTTAATTAAAAGAATTAATAACTACCAGTATAACCAATAAAAGGAAATAATTTATACAAAATGAAATTAAATCGAGTTAATATAATTTTGAATTGACTTCTTTCAATTCTACCATTGTGGAATAGTGTTCTGTTTCTTAACCTGTTATACTCTCACATTCATTGACTGGTTGACTTGGATAATTATTGGGTGGAGGCTAATTTCGTGGAAATTTGTTTCCACACAAATACAAAAAGAATAAATGTTAATTAACATATTTTATGGTTTAGTTTCATTTTCCAAGTCTACCAATCAAGAATTTTTGGAAAGTCAAGAAAATAGAAGAATAATCAAGTGAATTGAACGGATAAAATACTCTATTCCCTTAATTAGGGATGTCCCAACTTGTTGGATTTTAGGCTAGCCCTTTTGGGCTACGGCTTATTCGGTCCGGGTCAAATCAGGTTAGATTTTTTTGGGGCCGAAAAATCTTGACGGTAACCCTAACCTTTCGGTTTTCGTACTAGCCCATCGGATAAATGAATTTATTAATTATTTTTAATTTTTAATATCTTTTCACTCATTTAATATTTTAAATAATAAAAAAAAACAAAATATTACTTCTCTATTATAAAAAATGCATAATACATCACAAACTTTTAGATAATGATAAATTTAACTATTAAAAATATATTACTTTTTATTTTAGCAATATTTGAACATGTTTTAATTAGGGGCGGCAATTTCTAACTCGACCCGATAATCCGACCTGAACCTAACACAAAATTAACGGGTTGAGTCAACCCTTTTACATGTTGGGTCAGTTTTGGGTCGAACCCACGAACCCAATTAAATTCCGGGTTGGGTTCGGGTCAGTTTTGGGTCGACCCACGTAACCCAAATAACCCGCAAAATTAATCAATTTTATGTTTTAATGGTATACTATAGGTTGTTTTATTTTACAATATTAAAATATAACTAACAAATTTATATATCTTAGCATTTTTAGCAGTTTTTTTAAATATATTTGATTTTTATTCATTTGTATTACATTTAATGTGTTATAATATAAATTATTTCTTATATTATAAGTCAAATTATATATAAAAAAAAGTATATTTAAAACAAATTCTATGAGGTTTGATTTAAGAATTGTCCCATTAAAAATAGTATAAGGATTTAAGAAAGAGTAAATATAATAAATTAGTGGGATGTAATATTTTAAAAAGGGTGACAAAATATAAATGTGTTATATCGTCATATTATAAAGTATATTTTTATGTTATAATAGAATAAATATAAATAAAATAAAAATAAAAACAGATATAATATTTTTTGGCGTTAACAATTTTTTCACTATTATCTTTAAATATATAGATAGATTATTTAATTATATTAAAATATTATCATAAGGTTATAAACATATTATATATATATATATATATATATATATATATATATATATATATATTAGTATATTTATAATATATTTTTTATATTATACATCCAACTCTTTATATAAATTAGATAAAACCAAAGCAAGTAGATAAAACACAAAGCTAATAAAAATTAGAGTTTGTTTTACAAAATTAACCTATCAAAAATCACATTTGTATTATATTTTTAGTATTATAGTTGTATTGTTATTAAAAAAAATGATAAAATAGTGATGTTTTATTGAAAAATGATACATTTGATTTTGTTGAAATTTTGATTATTATTTATTGAAATATATAACATTAAATATATCAAGTAAAATAAAATTAAAAATAAAATAAAATTGATGTGATGAGATTTACAGTGCGAATTAATATATGATGTCTTATTTGATAATATATTAAGACAAAATTTAAAAAGTTTTATATCTTAACATTTTTAACGATTCTTATTACATATATGAGATTTGATATTATCCTATAAAAATATAATATTTGTATTATTTTAAAAAAACTAATAAATATAACAAGTTAATAAGATATAATGTTTTAGGAAAAAGTGACAAATATAAATTTTTTATATTTTTTATTATTGTGTGTATATATATATATAGGGATGCATTATATGGTTACCCATATCCCCTATGTTATATGAGGCCAAAATCCAAACATTAAATCTGAATTTGGACGGTTTAGATTTAGTTTAAAAACTTAAAATTCTCGGTGCATTATTTAGTTCAACATACTACATTATTTGGGCATAATAGTAATTTTGATACCCACAATTTAAATTACATCAAACATGGAGTGCATATATCAAAATTGCATTATTCTCTCTCCTCTTAAGTTTTCATAAAACTTTAAACAATCATAATTCACTCAATTTACATTATTTTTCCACATATTATATATCAAATTAAAGATAATTTAATTATCTTTCAAACGAAATCCCTATTACCTATGTTCGAAATAATATATATGTCGCAATACTAAATAATGTAGTAGCCTAAACTAAATAATGTAACATAATACAAAGGTTAATGTAATGATATTTAAAAGTACTGTAATGTTAATTAGGTATTAAGAAGAATTAGATAATGTTATTCGATGAACATAGATAATGTAGCATAATATGAAAAATAATGCATTGACATATTATGTTGCATTATCTGTATTCATTGTGCATTATCTAATTCTACTTATTGGTATTACAGTATTACATTATTCTTTCTATTATGTTACATTATTTAGTTTTAGTTATTACATTATTTAGTTTTACTACGGTTATCTTATTCCGAACATATGCAATAAGATTTTCGTTTGAAAGCTAATTAAATTATATTTGATTTGATATATAATATGCTATGAATGTCACATTATTTATGAAAAATATGGTTCATTATTTGTTTACAATTTCAATATTATACTTGGAGTCAAACTTAAAAATAAAATAAAACACGCTATGAAGGATAATGTAGTATATAAAGAATAAATAATGCATCCACTATCATATAAATAATGTAACATCTACATGGTTAAAAACTGCAATTCAAAATGAAGGACGTGACATCAAACTTCCATGGATAACTTCTCTTGTAATTATTATACATCGTCTCTATCCCCAGCCTCCATGAATTGCACGCCGCTTTTTTTCCTGACTGTTGGCAACCGCGTTGCACCTATCCACCACAACCATTGTCGCTGCTAGAGATACGCGAGGAGAGGATAACACGCCAATGTCGTCTCTTATCTGCGCAAAACTAACTTCACTAAAAATAAAACAAGTTGAAAATACAATTCATAATTTCACCAAAACACCAAAAAAAATTACACAAATTTCACCAACACTGTATTGAAAAAAAAAGAGATATCTGCATTGAGTTGTGAGAGGAGGGGCACCAAAGTAGAGAGAGAAAAAAAGAGAGAGAAGAAGAGGAGAAAGAGAGAAGACAGAGTATGGAGAGGAGAGAGAGACGATAGAGAGTTTGGAGAGGAGAGAGAAAGGAGAGAGACGATAGAGAGTAGGAGAGGAGAGAGAGTATGAATTTGAGGTGGGAGTTGGATGAATTGAGTAAGCAATATTAATTTATTCATAAACAATGACCAAAAAATCCTTAATAAATAATTGAGTAATAAATAAGAAGTCAAAGTCAGCAATTTAAAATTTAATCTGGACCACATGTTTAAGAAAATCAAAGGTTAAGATTTGGTCTTATATAACATGTGAGAAGTTGGTAACATATGATCACATCTCTCTCTATATATATATATAATAAAAAATTAATGTCAATTCTTAATATAATTAAACGGGTCATTTGGGTCATTTTCAGTACGACCTGAAAATAAACAGGTCGGGTTCGGGTTGACTTTTCTGATCCGAAAAATAAATGGGTTGGATTCGGGTTGGCATATAATGTGTTAATATTAGGTCTCAACCCGACCTGTCAACCGGAACCGGACCCAATTGTCTGCCCTAGTTTTAATTTTATAAATAAACAAATTTAACTATGTATTGAATACTATTTGAACTAAATAAAATTATATAACTTAAAACGTAATTAATAAATATGATCTTAAATATTAGAAGTTTTAGTACTATAGTTATGATAAATATATTAATAAAAAAATAATCGGGTTAATCACGCCAACCTGTCGGGTTTCAGTCTCAGCCCTATCGGGCCTCGGGCTATTTGGGCTAAATTTTTTCGGTCCAAATATTTCAATCCTAACCCGCTTTTTTGCTCGGGTGAATCGGGCCAACTCATAGGTTTGAGCTAAATTCACATCTCTACCCTCAATAGTGCTCAGTTTATACTTCGTTATTGTATTTACTAATTTAATTATTATTATTATTATTATTATTAAAATTAAAATTAAGTATAATATACCATATTTTAATAGACAAAAGTCAAAATCTTTAAAAGACACAAATAATGGTAATGAATTAATAATTTTAATAAAATAAGTATTAATTAAAAATCGAATACTTAATTCTAAAAATTATTATGTACAGGTCCGGCCATGAGGCTGTGCCAGAGGTGCGCCGCATTGAGATCGTAAAAATATTGAGGCACCAGTTTTATAGTATATGTTAGTATTATATATTATTAATTTATTTTAGTATTGAATTTACAAATTCATTCTAGTCCCAAAATAAATAAATTCAACCAATTAGTAGAGGACTTAAATTTATATTTTTTCTCATATAAGTTTGTAAATGCAATTAAGACATATGATAAATTGTCAAAATACTCTTCGTCACAATATTATGTAAATCCATTCCTACAAACAATCTTAAAAAACATAAATCCATCACTAATATATAGAATGTGATTCGGTGTAACTCCTCTTATTATGCTAAATGAGAATAAATCAGTGCTTTAATTTTATTCATTCGCTTTTTAAATGATGCTGGATATTCTGTACATGAAGCCTCCCTCAATGAAATATCACACCATGTATATAGCACATAAAAACACTATTCTCAACTAAGAATTTTTGGATTTTAATCTGTGAAAGAAGATTCTATAACTAACTGTGAGACCAACATAAAATTAAAATTTTGGATTGTTTTGCAAAGCAGAAATTTGAAAAATGAACAAACAAAGCCCTATTTACTCAATACCTGGACATTCTCTCTATAATAGACGTTTAGTGATAAGAGATAACAAATGACTGTACACACATACATTTAGCAAAAGTGATCTTGTGGTTTAGTTCTTCACCTAATCTTTGATAACTTTTTTTGTATTTTATGCAATTCATTTACTGCATTTATCATTGACATTCTCTCTCTCGGGATTTCCTTTGAACACGACACTCCAATGCTCAAAATAGAAGTCAAACAATCCACTATGTTGTCGTTGTTCATGTGAGTTTCAAATTGTGGATCGACAACTTCCATTATTTGATCTGGTAGTGCAGCACTCACGAAACGATGAAGATTTACATGATTCTCTAAGTCATCGTCTATTGGTCTTTTGTTCGTAAACATCTCCAATAAAACAATTCCATAGCTATATGCATCGCCTTGCACAGATACCGGACTGCTCATGCCATATTCTACGTTCAAACCACCAATAAAACATAGAACAAAACAATCATGATCTTTTTGCTTTTAAAATTAGTAAATTATAATATATAGAAATTGATCATACCTGGAGGGACATAGCCTATGGTACCTCTAATCCCAATAGAACTACTGCTTTCATGTGAGGGGATTATATCTGAAACGAACTTGGATAATCCAAAATCACCAACATATGCTGTCATATCATGATCCAAAAGAATGTTGCTCGGCTTCAAGTCACCATGAATTATACAAGAATCTGTACCAGAATGAAGATATTCAATCCCTTGAGCTATATCAACAGCAATGTTGAGTCTTTGCTTCAAGTTTGCATTTCGTTCACCTTGATGCAGCCATTTATCTAGACTTCCATTGGACATAAACTCATAAACCAATGCCTTAAACTCATTTCCTCGGAAGTCTATGCTTTCACAAACGCCTAATATTTTTAACAAGTTTCTATGCCTTACACTTCTTAGAACACTGCATTCTGCCATGAAACTTCTTGAAGCTCCTCTAACAGATAGGTTGAGAACCTTGACAGCAATCTCTGTGTGATGTTCATCATCAAGAATCCCTTTGTAAACAGATCCAAATTTTCCAAATCCAAGCAAGTTCGTCTCTGAGAATTCACCAGTGGCTCTTAATAGATCTGCATACGAAAGTCTCATAATGTGGACCCCAGTGAATGATGACAAAGTGGATGGGACACCTTTCTGGCACATTCTATGCTTGTACTTGAAAGCAACAAAAAATGTGACAAATATGCCTCCAGCAGCAAAAACTGGGATCAAGATTTTGAGCAAAGACAACAAGCTTTTCTTCTGGGAATGTGCCCGTGGGCAAGGTTGTAGCTGTTTGCCTCTTTTCCCATCCCACATCGGTGGTGAAATGAGAAGAGGGCTTGGGTCCTCCCTATAAAATGGGCCCATACCTTTGTTTATAAAATCATCCCACAACTAAAACATAATACTTGTATTGACGAGTATAAGTTGTATTCTCTTCTTTCTCCATTAGTAAAATATTTTGGTAGTGTCCGAGGACGTAGGCATAATTTGTGCCGAACCTCGTTAAATTCTGGTGTTCTTTATTTCCTTCATTTATATTCCTCAATTTATGTTTATTGTTTTATTATCGCTTCCGCAACAAAGGTATCAGCTTCAACTCCGGAATTCCTCCACACAATTCTTTGTTTCCT
>JAPKLW010001500.1:82528-189812 GCA_026898455.1 Plectranthus barbatus | reverse complement strand
GCGAATATGCGAATGCTTGTTCGATGCTGGAGCATGCCATCTGAACAGAGGGGATAATATTTGAAGGCAAGGGTGTCTCTTGATACCAAAAATATGTTGGGTATTTGTATTGAAGTAATTTGGAGGAACGAAAATGGTTTGATAATTTGTGAATAATTGATTTTCTGATTGATTCACTTGATTACAAATGATAGATCATGCATCCTATTTATAGGATTTACATAGGGATAGATATAAAGACACTTTGACAATATTAAATACAATTTATGTATTTAACTAGTTCATGTAACTTCATAATTCATGAATCTCCAACAGCTTTATGCATCAACATTGATGTATCTTCCAAGTAGTTTGAAGGCCACTTTTGGATTTATATTAACCTTTCAACATCCCTAGTATGCTATTGACACGAACTTGAGTAAAAAAATTCGAAGATGGATTGCTTGTTTTAATTAGAGAAGTTTGGGCTCATATGTTATTTAAAAAATCTATTAACGATGAAAGTTAAAGTAGGGTAAAATTAATTAATTTAATTATGTTGAATGACTTGAAGAATTTTTGTGTAATTACAATCAGGTTGGTGGCCCATGTTCTTTATTTATTTTAGTTAATCTCGAGTAATGAAATTTGATTTTTTTTTTTATCTTTCTAAAATAAGATCGATTAGATTTATTCCCTACTTTGATTAGGATTAGTGATTTGTCGTATACTTGTAAATAGACTTTGCTAAGTTGTTATGGGCAAAGTTAATCTAATTACTCATTAATAAAATCTTGAGTTCATTTTATCTTTTAAAGATATCTTCAAAATTCTTAAGTTTTGTGGGTTTATTTTCTCTTTATAAGAGATCTTGAAATTTCAGTAGTTTTGCGTACAAATTAATTTATCAAGTGAGTTTTCATCTTTCATTTCTGGTATTTTACATTCATCTATTATTGTTGGGTGAATTGTTTTCTGGGTTGTAGGGATTATATATTTTTTACAATTCTTAGAGTCTATTTTAAAGTTGATGAATTTTCAATATCGTTCAAATATATGCGCGCGCATGTTCGTTTTTATAAAGTCTCGTGGCAAGATAGTATCAGAAATTCCTTAATTTTTGGATGCTCAATTAAGAACAGTTGACTAAGAGTGTAAAATTACCAAAATGGCCTTATCATGAAGAATAATAATCATTCAATTATTTCAATTGAAAGAAAAAAAAATGTATGATGATATCCATCATATTTATAATTGGACGATCCACATGTATTTTAGTTAAAACATAAGGGGGTGGTTCTTCATTGTACACTCCCGGCTCTAGAATACCATTATTAAACAAATTATACTTTTAAATATATAAAAGCCTACAAATACGAAATTATTATATGTAATTTTTATTTTTCAATATTTTTTTTAAATAGAATTAAACAATAATATCCTTAAATATGATGTATAATTGATAAATATAATTAATTTATTAATCTATTCTTAAAATTTATATTATTTGTGAGTTAAAAGAGTTTCATGACTATCATGTGAATAATGAACAACATACTATTAAATCTAAAAACTTCATATTTTCTACAAATATTATTTCAAATCAACGAATTGATTCTTAAACTTTTATTGCATCTTGTAAGTTATAATATCTCACATTACAATATATTGATTGATAATAAGTATAAACTTTAAAGATTGCTACTAACATTAATATTAAATCTTGGATTAATGGATAATATATCATATTTTTATTTACTAACTTTTAAGAATGTTCTTTAGTTTACAAATATACAATTTAATACAAGTTTGGACTAAAAAAATGAAATGAATACACAAAGAATTAAAGAGATTTTCATACATACAAATTTAAATCAATGGTTATATTATAACAAATGATAATATATGTCTTAGAGTTAAATGAATGATGTTAAAAGCTAACATATATGTCTTGGAGTAATGCATAGTAAATATCATACTCAACTTTATTTAGCATTATTTGTACAAAGAGATTCAAAATTATTAAGTAAGTAATAAACAATTAATTTAATTTAAATATTATTTAAAGTTCTTTAAATTATTTTTAATGATATTAAATTATAACATGAATTTTTAATTTTTTTTATTATAATTACTTGAATAATATATAGCAATTTTTTTTATAGATGACAAAATAAAACTACCTTATTATTTAATAGTTTTTTTATCTAAAATATTATGCATATATATTAAAACATCATTTTATATTATAAATCATAATATATTTCACATTTATATACATAATACATTCATATATATTTATTTTAGAAACTATATCAATAGTATAGATAGTTGCTGAATTAGTTTGAGAAAAATATTGTCGTAAAAGAATTCCTCTACTTCCATTTTCATATTTCATACTTTACTTCATTATCGAAATCATTAAATTTTTATTTAATATTTTTTGCAAGTTCAGTTTATAATAATTTACAATGATTTTATTAGTTCAGTCATAAAGTTTATCTCATTCAGTGAATTTGTGACACATAAAAATGCTTAGTATATAATTTTTAATAAATATTTAAATTAATTAATTAGATTTTAAGCTGGTGAAACATTACATCAGCACCGAATTTCAAATTTTAAATTTAACCTGGGTCCGTAGATAACGGAGCGGCAGCAGCCACCAACCGCCGTTACTTCCTTCAAAATATCCATCTCCTTCCCCTGCGAACCTCAACTATAAAGTCCCCCTCTCTGCAAGCTCTTTTCCTCACTCCTAAAGAATTTATCCAGAGACGTCTTCGTATACGCCTCTGGTTCTTATTCCTTTCTCTTCTCGCCCATTTCTCTGTGATTTCTAAGTTTTCCCCCCAAAATCTGTGAAAATGAGAGAATGCATTTCGATCCACATCGGACAGGCCGGTATCCAGGTCGGAAACGCATGCTGGGAGCTCTACTGCCTCGAGCACGGCATTCAGGTTTGTGTCGTCTGTCAGATCTGATGGTTTATTTGCTTTCTTACATGTTGTTTGGTTGATTTGACTACCTAATTTGATATTTTCATGCTACGATGGACAGATCTGATTTGGTTTTATTATCATTACATGTTTATTCGTCGGATCTTTTGATGAAATGTGTTTGTCCTCTGATTTGGGTTATATCCGGGTTGATATTGTTGTTTTGTTGAATCTGGTTACATTTTGATATTGTTCATGCCTCTGTGATGAATAGTTAATGCATTTGTTAGCCATTGTTCTTTTTCGGCATATTTTCATCAGATCTGTGTACATTTTAGGATCGTCTTTCGTCTACGTTGTATTTTTGGAGATTTCATATGATTTGGTGATATTCTTATAGGAATTGTAGTCCTTACTCTTGAATCTTCTCTGATCTAATTAGATTTCTTAATTCCTCGTCCTTGTATATGTTTTATCTTCAAAATTAAAATTTTGATTCCTTCTGTTGTAATGTTGCAGATCTCGCTTAGATCTTGTGGTTATATGATGTTTTTGTGTCAGATCTATTTTTTGCTTGTTCAGATCTTGTTGATTGCAGACTTATATCTCCTCCTAACTTGCAAATTTACCCTTTTCCGCAGCCTGATGGGCAAATGCCTGGTGATGTCACAGTAGGTGGTGGTGATGATGCCTTCAACACTTTCTTCAGCGAAACTGGCGCTGGAAAACACGTTCCTCGTGCTGTATTTGTGGATCTCGAGCCAACTGTGATTGATGAAGTACGCACTGGCACATACCGTCAGCTGTTCCACCCGGAGCAACTTATCAGCGGCAAGGAAGATGCTGCCAACAACTTTGCCAGAGGCCATTACACCATCGGCAAAGAAATTGTTGATCTCTGCCTTGATAGGATCCGCAAGCTTGCAGATAACTGCACTGGTTTGCAGGGGTTCTTGGTGTTTCATGCTGTCGGGGGTGGTACTGGATCTGGTCTTGGATCTCTTCTGCTCGAGAGGCTCTCTGTGGACTATGGTAAAAAGTCGAAGTTGGGTTTTACCATTTACCCTTCTCCTCAGGTTTCCACTGCTGTTGTTGAGCCCTACAACTCTGTGCTGTCCACTCATTCGCTTCTCGAGCACACTGATGTTGCTGTGCTTCTTGACAATGAGGCTATCTATGATATCTGCCGTAAATCACTCGACATCGAGAGGCCCACTTACACAAACCTCAACAGGCTCATTTCTCAGGTATATAAATAGTCTTTAACTTTTGTTTTGATGTTGTCTGATTTATAATGGTTGAACATTTATCTTAACAAATCTTTCATTAAATTCCAGGTGATTTCTTCCCTGACAGCATCTCTGAGGTTCGATGGAGCTTTGAACGTGGATGTGAATGAATTCCAGACCAATTTGGTTCCATACCCAAGGATTCACTTCATGCTTTCATCATACGCCCCTGTGATCTCCGCCGAGAAGGCCTACCACGAGCAGCTCTCTGTTGCCGAAATCACCAACACTGCATTTGAGCCATCATCCATGATGGTCAAGTGTGATCCTCGTCATGGGAAATATATGGCCTGCTGTCTGATGTACCGGGGTGATGTCGTCCCCAAAGATGTGAATGCAGCTGTTGCCACAATCAAGACCAAGAGGACTATCCAGTTTGTGGACTGGTGCCCAACTGGATTCAAGTGTGGTATTAACTACCAGCCACCAACTGTAGTCCCCGGTGGAGACCTGGCCAAGGTGCAGAGGGCTGTGTGCATGATTTCCAACTCCACCAGCGTTGCCGAGGTCTTCTCGAGGATCGACCACAAGTTCGACTTGATGTATGCCAAGCGTGCTTTCGTGCACTGGTATGTTGGTGAGGGTATGGAGGAAGGAGAGTTCTCGGAGGCTAGGGAAGACTTGGCTGCTCTGGAGAAGGACTACGAGGAAGTTGGAGCAGAGTCTGCTGAGGGTGACGATGATGATAACGAGGAGTATTGATGAACAAATAGTGTGATGTGAAATTCAGCTGCTGTTGCCTTTTTATGTGTGCTTTCCCAGTTTTTGTTTGGTTTGGTTTCTGTTACAAACTATGTTGCTGTGTTGAAGTTGAACCACTGTTTTCCTTGTGCAATTTAATCGCTACTTCTATTTTATATGATTTGATGCTTAAATATTATGATTAGAAAGTGGATACACCTGCTCCAGACTTCAGTAGTAGACATCAAATGGTAAAGCAAATATGATATTTAATTCTACAGAAGATAAATATATAAATCGTCGGAGATCGTGTAGGTGTGGTATCCGCAGTTGGCAGGTGTAGTTAATGATTTTCCCGCCTCCTAATTTCAAAAATCATAGATTAATCCTATTTCTTAAAAACTAATTTTACATTTTTTAATTGCTCAATTTAAACACGTTAATTAATGAGCATGCTGTCCAAGATTGCGACCGGACGTATTTTTTTTGGCAAGTTTGCATTCTCCGCCTCCAAAGATTAGACTGTAATCCAGCCTATGTCTCTTCGATTATTTTCATCTAGATTCTATCATAATCCGATCATTTGTTATATTCCCACCGTCCCGGGGTCATTTGAGACGTTTGAACGGACACGGAGGTTAAGAAAAAGTGATTAGAAGAATTAGTGGAATAGGATTAGTAGGTTAATGATTAGGAGAGATAGTGAGATATGAAAGATAGTGGGGTAGGAGTAGAGTAGGTTTAGTGCGTAATTAATTAATAAAAACTTTCCCAAAAAGGAAACATTGCAAGTGTTTTGGGACGGACCAAAAAGGAAAACGTTGCGACTGTCTTTGGACGGAGGGAGTAATATTTATTTTTCTTTACAATTTTTAACTTAATACTTACTCCATCTTGCCAATTATCACATTTTTTTGGGCACGAAAATTAAGAGTTATGAATGTAGAATAAGTTAGTGTGATTAATATTTTATTATTGAGTGTAAAAAAGTCGTCATTTTTTTAAATGTGACAATTCGGCTGGGACGCTCCATTTGGTAAGTGTAAAAATTCAAGTGGCATGGAAGGAGTATCATTTACATATCTTATGATGCAACTGAACCTAACATTTTAATTAAAATATTATTTTTTCTATTTTTTAATATAATATAAAACTGAAAATTATATATAATGGTTATTATAATAAATTAAGTATTGTGCACTAAGACTACCTCATAAATTATACTCACTCCGTCCCGCTACAATAGGCTCTTTTCATTTTGACACATTAATTTCGGAGCTAGTGTTTAGTAGCTAATTGTGGTTAATAATAAAATTGACAATCTTAATTAACTTTTTTAAGACTTAAACAAGTTAATTACGATTGCCAAATTTATTATTAACCACTATTAGCTACTAAACACTAGCTTCGAAATTAATGTGTCAAAATGAAAAGGGCGTACTGTAGCGGGACGAAGGTAGTAATAAATTGTTCTGAATTAAAGATTCATTATTATTTGACGAATTGAAATTACAATAAATTAATACAAAATAATTACTAAATATATTGATTTTATAAAGTTAATAATTTTGAATACCATTTTAATTTTAGCTAATGAGCTTGTTCACAAATTAAATATTATAATACTCAAGTTTGTTTCAATCAATAAACAAGCTTCATAAACGAGCTTTTAACTTAATTCTTGAGTTTCGAAACAATGAAGTTCGGGACTTTCAAAATGTGTTAAAGAAAACGACAAGTGTTTGTAAAAGTAAGAATAATCAATGACATATAATTAAAGAATCAAGAAAAGAGCATGCCAATGAGGATCGAGTAGAGAATTTTGTAGAGTTTCGGATAGCTAACAAAAGAAAATTGCATACCCAAAATGGAACTCGGGTCTCCCTTTTATAGACGTTAAGGGATGAAGCCTGTAACGTTAATGGGTCTAAGGGTCGGTTAGAGCTGACGTGCCCTTCACGTTTCGAGCTCCATATATCTGGCCATTGTTGTCGGTAAGTCGTCATGTACGTAAATATCGGGGTCGACGGTTTGAACTGCTGGGCTTCAGTTGGCTGGGCTTGATGACCATGTTGGTTGGGCTTTGCTTGTTAGGCTTACTGGGCTTCAGTCAACGGACCAACGCTTGATTGGCTTCACCCTAAGATGTCTGTAATTTTTTTTTTATTTGGTTGGACCGTTAGGACCTGAACCCAACAATAGCCCATTTGGCTTCAAAGACTTACCAGAATTATGCATCGAAGTCAAAACGTAAAGTTATAATTAGGCAAAGTGCGGAGTCTCAGGATACCCCGCAGGGTATTCCTAAGTGCCCTGGAGGTGTTTCTGGAGGATCGCTATTCCTTTTGTAAAACGAGTGATCCAGAGATTGACTCAGTTCATACAGACATTCCCGGGGGGATAGTTTTGCATGCTGGTGTCGTATGATTTCATAAATCATTCTGATGGCCTAAGCATGGTTCTGGAATTCACGTGGTTAGCTAGAATTGTTTGAAAATAATGTTCTCTTATGATAGAGTAGTGCTCTCAGCGTGCACTTTGATAACCTTGTAGAGTTGAGTGGAGTGATTCTTAGCGAGCACAATATGCTTAAATGCCTCAAAGAGTGGGGCATTTTTAAGATCTATGCGAATCTTGTTATACCAACTGCAATAAGGTTGACTCTACGGATTAGACAATGACTATGGTCTTGGAGGCATGTTTGGTTTTTTATTCTTGTCATGTAGGGTTGGTGATCGCACCAGTTGCGTGTTGATGTCGAGCCCAGTGTTGGGTCAGTGGTTGATGTGTGAGCTTCAAGTGGAGTTGATAGCGCAGGCATTTGAGCTTTGGCAAAAAAATGTTTTACCGCCTAAATGAGTTGTATTTTAGTAAATAACATGAGTTACAGGGGCATATGGTAGATGAAAGGTTGAGAAGTTTTAAAATTGGCCTTTTACTCTCATTCTTCACTTTTCTCCCATTTCATCTTCCGCTTGTGATAATATTTTGAAGGGGTTCTCCCTTGATGTTTCTCGGTGTCGTCTTAGTTCCATCGAGTTGTTTTGTTGTTCATCAAGGGAGGTTACCAGTGCTTATTTACATGTCTTCTTAGTATGATTTTTTTTCTTGATCGCACCTCATTTTACCTTTTGATTCGATCTCCATTACTTGATTACATAGAGGTTATTGGGTTTTATCTCTATTTGACTATGTCAATAGTTGCAGTTGTATTGGTCTGAGTTTCAATTGTAAGGGCGACTCCTGACATTCTCATAGATTTGGTTCCCAATTATACATACTTGTTTTAATTCTTGTCCTTACTAGCATCCGGTGTTTGTCTCGTAACCACTTGTGCTTCTAGTTTGTGTTTGCTTTCCTTGCATGTTTGTCTACGTCGATTGATGTGCTTATGTATTGATAATCTCTCAATTGTGTGTTGTGATTACCTGACTCAAATTTGCATCTCCTTTGCACTTGTAATAACTACCTTGTCTGATTTTTTGTCGTGATTTGTATACTAAAAGAATTTATTATGTTATGTATACAATTTGCTTTTCACATATATGTGAATAAATATACTTGTGATAAAAAAAACATACAACATGTAGGAGATCAGACAAGATCGTAAAGATTTCCTAACCTAACGAGATATAAATAATATCATAGCTAAGACAACCCGATGATTTGTCTGTCGGTGTAAGCTACAACACATTTAGATATAAGTGATTTACTTGATCACTTGATATGCTAGTACGTGAAGTTACGTATTTATTGGATCACGGTGAGATATGTACTTCTCAATGACATCAGAAGAATTGGATCTCGTGACTTGGTTTAGTTTAAATTCTAATAAAGGTTCAAAAGTATGTACATGTTGTGTGTCACTTTGACTTGCCATGGTGGAGAGCGTTAGTAATGTGTTCGTATATTCGCTCTAGTAACTGATATTAGGTAACCATATCCAAGTAATAAGATGTGAACATTCCTTGTGGAACTAAAAAATGTTCATCATGCTAAAGTTCTGCAGGCTGATTAAGTTCGAGCATGCATGATAACAATTGAATGGTACTACTCAAGATAATAAGAAGTTAATTAATTATTTGAAGTTTGTCAGCTGCTTACATTAATGAATGAATGTCCGGTAACCTTAATTATGTGGATTTACTAAGTCGATGCACCCCGTTCTACATAATGTGGTAATAAAGGGGTATGTCAATATTAATTATTTGGTGAAATGAATTAATATTTATAAATTAATTATGTTCAGGGCTGTAAACATGGGTGTCACTTAATTCATAAGCCCACTTTATTATTTGCATCAAATCTCAGGTCTGGCCCAATAAAATGTTTAATGGAGCCTATTAGGGTTTGGAACCCTAATTATAAATAAAATTTTCTCATTTCCTAAGTAACAAAAACTGAAACTCTAGAGGCAGAGAGAGAGTGGGTGGCTCCATCTGTGGAGGAAGAAAAAAAAACTTATTCTTTGTCTTGTGCAATAAAATTCAGTGGAATCCTCATCAGTAGTTGAATTGAAAGCAATGATATACAAGTCTGAAAGCTTGATCCGGAGGATCAAATTTCTATCTTTCCTTCTCTTTTTTAATTTATTCTTAGAATTATATTAGCATAATGATTTGATTCTTGTTCCACAGATGAACTCAACGTGTGGTAGAGTCTAGTTTGGATTCAATGCAGTTCCGAATTCAAAAACTTCAAACCCATGACATTAAATTAAGATAAGAGCATGCATAGGGCTTTTGTATCGAATGGTTAATTATATTGACATCCATGAATAGACCAGGTTAATGAATTTGTGATACGGTTCGCAACATAAGTACCTTTATTTCTTGCCCCTCCCTCTCGTGTCACTCATGTATTTCTCTTACTTGATCGGTCATTTTAGGAGAACAAGTGCAATTCATATTTACTTCCGCTGCATATTACGTACTCTGATCTCAGGACCAACAAGTGGTATCACGCGCCAAGGTTCTTATAGACCTAGGTTGTGTTGAGTCGCTTAGGACCTGATCAATCGTTTTCCTTGCACTTTGTTTGTTTTTGTGTATTCAAGCTTAGGTACACAGAGATGACACAAATTACAAAGCTTCCCAAGTATACATAAGAAAATTTTGACAAATGAAAGAAGTGTTGGCTGATCATGCTGAAGAATGTCCATCCAGAGATGGCTGATATTCTGTCCACCGGACCTATAAAGATCACCAAAGTAAACACTCAGCTCGTAAGAGCATGAGGCCAGCCTTACGTTGAATGGACGAACGAAGATAGAATCTGTTCTCAGCTGGATTTAGTGGCCATAAAGCTCATCTTGCAACCCCAACTAGAGCCGCTGGTTGTCGAAGCTCTCGCCTATGATAATCCCAAGCAGATGTGGGATTTCCTTGGCACTCTTTGCCAAGAGACCGACCAAATGAAGCGAAATAAGCTTAAAAATTGTGTAGATTAGTATGAGTCATTCTAGATACTTCCGGGTGAAAATATTAAATCGATGAAAGCAAGGTTTAATGCCATTATTTGTGAACTATAGAACTTGGGGAGAAAGTTTAACATTGCAGATGTTAATCCTTTCGAAAATGCCCGAGGAGGACTGATTCGTCAAGGTCACAAGCTTGAAGGAGAATGATCTCTCTGATAACTCTCTCATGAGAGTTACATTTATGCCTTTAAATTAATAAATTCGAGTCCTTTGAGACTTGTTTGAGTTCAATTAGGTTTAAATAAACATGTTTATGCATGAGTAGTGTTTAGAGGAATAGTGTTTGCAAAATTTACTCTTTTGTGTCTAGTTTAGCATAAAATAATGCAGGAAAAACATCAAGTGCAAATCCCAAAAGAGAGTGAACATGCTGAGCAAAGATGCTGGATGAATGCTGTAGCATGGTAACACATTCAGAGAGAGAAAATCGGGGAGAGAGAAAGCTTCATTTCAAATGGGCCACATGTGCATTCCTGATACGGGCAAGCTGATGCGCTGAGCTGGGAAACTAAAGTACGTAAAATTGTCGCCACCTAAACAGGGATAATTAAGGCATTGCAGAGTTAATTGGAAACCTAAAAAGATATTTTCTAGAAGTTTGAGCTGCATATAAAAGGGTACAAAAGATCATTTTGAGTGGTGTGCGATAATGTACAGAGAAAATACAGCAGAGAACTGCAGAGGAAGGAAGTTTGAGCACCAAGGAAGGAGCTAGGCAGTGACCGAAGGAGGAATCCTGAGGGCACTCACTTGGGATTGAAGGGATTCAACCCTTTAGCCACTTCTAGTTTATAATTTAGTTGTTTCATTTATTTTCTATGCTTATTTGTGAAGAAAACTTGGATATGAGCTGTTTAGTATTAGACATGAGCTAATCTTTTTAGACTTGGGTTGTTGACTATCTTGCATAGGCTTAATGCAGTGTTTACATTGAATTCTTGTTGAATCTATCAGAACTAAGTGTTTATCATTCCATTCTTGCTGTGTCTGGCCAACTTAGTGTAGGGTTTTCACGTGAACCGAATCACCAAAACCAAACTGAACCGGATCGATTTATGGATATTGCACATAATCTAAATTCACAAAACCCTAGAATGCTCCTATGAGTTTAATAACCAGTATTGTGGATTGAGGGATTACCGTTATTCCGTCGAGTCTGATCCGATCTTTTGCGTTTGAATTCCAAACTCCAATTCAACCACGCAATTCAATTTTATCTGCAAAATCAGAAATTAGAAATCTAATTTCTAAGATAAATTCGAAAACAAAGAAAAGAAAGAAATAGGATTTCTGTTCTCCAGATCAGATCTTTAGGGTTGTGTCCCAATGTTGTTCAGATCTACTACTGGTGAGGACTCCGTAGATCTGTATTCTGAGTAGAACCAGAATCGAAATTCTCCTCATTTCTTCTCCAAAAATGGCGCCTCTCTCTCTCTCTAGGTTTTGTGTGTTTCAACTGTCATCATAACTTATGAGAGAGAGCTGTCTATTTATAGACCTGGGGTTGTAAACCCTAATGGGCCTTTTTGGGCTCAATTCATTATATTTGATTGGGCAAGACCTGGGACCTAATGAAAATTATAAAGTGGGCCTATAAATTAATTAATTCTCATGTCCACAACCCAGGACAAAATTAATTAATTAATATTAATTCTTTTTCACCACAGAATTAATACTGACCTACCCCTTTATTACCACGTTATGAGAACGAGCTGCATTAATTGAGAATCCCCATATTTAAGGTTACCGGACATCCATTAATTAATCGGAGCCTCTGACAAGCTCTAACTACAATTAATTAATATCTTATAATTCCTGAGTAGTACCACTCAAACCTTATCACTCGTGCCTGAAATTAATCAGCCTGCAGGACTTTGGCACGATGGATGTTATTGAGCTCCTCAGGGAATGTCCCCATCCTATTACTCGGATATGGTTACCTAAACCCAGTCTCAGGCGGTACAACACGAACTGCTGTTACCCAAGATGCGGATATACAAGCACGTTACTTAGGCTCTCCACCATGGAAAGTCAAAGCAACAGTCAACCCGTGCAAACCCCTGAACCTTTGTTAGGGTTTGGACTCAATCAATATAACGAGATCTTGTATTCGCTGATGTCAGACAGACGAATACATCTCACTGCGGTCCATCAATACGCCACCTCTGCGTACCAGCATGTCAAGTAACCAAGACAGACTACTTATTCCGACAATGCCGTAGCCATCCGGACAGACGTATCCTCATACGCTGTCTCGGCTGTGATCAGGTTTATGTCTCACTAGGTCAAGTGATCATACTGTTTTCTGCGATCTACAACACGCCGTATGATCGTCCCTATCGGTGAGACAAGAGGATACCATTGTTCATACATGTAAGATTGTCAACAGATAGGAGAAATAAATCGTTGTATACTCATTATAATAAATGCTTTCAGTATACAAAACCCATCAATCTCCCACTTATACTCAAAGCATAACTAAGTTATTACAGAGTATACAATCCGTCTATCTAGTCTGCTGTCACTTTAACCACTATCAGTGGTCGGCATCCACCTCAGACCCAGCTCACGAATATGTCTTTCGTAAACTTTCTGCGGGAAGCTCTTTGTAAACGGATCAGCAAGATTGTCAGCAGTGTCAATCTTCTTAATCAGCACATCGCCCCTCGATACGATTTCTCGTATGATATGGTAATTTCTCTCTATGTGTTTGCTTGCCCTGTGAGACTGCGGTTCCTTTGAGTTAGCCACTGCACCAGAGTTATCACAATAAATTGTGATGCTCCTCGGCGAACTCGAGATCACGCCCAACTCTAAAAGGTAGGTCCTGAGCCATACCACCTCTTTCGAGGTGTCGAGGCGGCAACATATTATGCCTCCATGGTGGAGTCAGCAATGCATTTCTGCTTTGAGCTCCTCCAAGATACAGCTCCACCTCCCAGGGTAAACACATATCCTGAGGTCGATTTCTTCTCATCCTGGTCCCCTTGGAAATCCGAGTCTGTATAACCCGCAGGGCACAAATCCTCACTTTGATAAACTAGGCAGAAATTCCTAGTTCTTTTCAAATACTTGAGGATGTGCTTTACAGCAGTCCAGTGCGCCTGTCCAGGGTTAGACGGATATCTTGCTACCATGTCAACGGCATAACAGATATTTGGCCTGGTACACAGCATCGCATACATGAGGCTACCCACAGCCGAAGCATATGATACAAGACTCATCTCATCTTTCTCCCGCTGTGTCTGAGGACACTGCCCACTAGAAAGATGAACGCCATGTCTGAAATGTAGCAAACCTTTCTTGGCGAGTTGCATGCTGAACCGGGCAATCACAGTATCCACATAGGATGCCTGGGATAAGCTCAACATTCTTCTCTTACGAATAATCCTTAATAGAGATTGTAAATCAACATTCCATAATGGATAACATTGTTACTACCAATGATAAAATCATAAATAACAGATATCCATAAAAGTTGATAAAATTTGTCATGCCGATAAACCACGGCCCACAAATAAACTCTCAAATGTACTTAATTCATCAAAACATAAAGAAAAGAAAACTCCATGAAGCCCCGTCATAAAACATTGCCTTCATCCAGTTTGGTATCTTCTTGCCATCACTCACCAGCCTTATCGGCACGGTCCCCTGCAAAGTATAACAACATGATCAACAATTCAGCGCTTACAGCTCTTGGAAGACCAACGCCGCACTCTAATCATGCTTCAGTTATACATGCAAATGGCATACCCTGTCTGGCCTTGTGGGCCTAACAATCTTTCCTCCAATGTCCTTTCTTACCACACCAGAAACACCTGTCCCGATCAGTCGCCACCTTAGGCTTTCGCCCAGCCCCACTATCCTTCACAGGTGTCTTCCTAGCCCACTTCTTAATCCCTTTCTTCCGCTTCATACCTTTCGGTACAGCAGAGAGACTACCAGAAGTAGCCAAGGCAACCTTCTGAGGGTTCATAACTGATTCCGCTGCCATCAAGTCATTGAGCAACTCATTGAGAGTATACTCTTTCTTGTTCATGACAACATTCAGTCTAAAACCCTCAAAGGACTTGGGTAGAGAGTTCAGTATGATATCGACCTTAGCCTCAGCGTCGATACCTCCATTGTGCACAATTAGCTCATCCATGAGGTGAGTCATGGAAACTACGTGCTCTCTCACTCGTTGTAATAGTCTACTTCCTCTTGCGAGGATTCAGTAGTGGGCACTTATAAGACAAAGTACTTGTAGAACGAAAATGTGTTCTTCCACAATCAGGATGTATTCAAGGTTGCGTTTCCATTCTAGGAAGTTTGGACCAGTTAGAGAATTTTGTGCGAGAATATTGATAACATTAGATATAGACATATCCGAAACAATAAAATTCTTAAATAAGATCATACATGTAAACTTCGAAAACAAATGCATTGAAAACTTTTTAATAAATCAAATACAAATGTTTTCCAGTAATTGCCCAAGAGTTCCCACCGCAAGCTACACTCGTAGACGTAACGATGTCTCCCTCAACCAGAACTGCGGGTTTTAAGCCCCAATCCATTTAATTTCACTACCATGTCAGGATGATTTTGACACTAGAAATTAATAATTAGTGAAAACCTTAGACCAAGCCATCTCTCAAGAACAGGGATGCAATTCTTGCAATATATTCTAAGATGCTTCTAAGCCATTAACCACAAATTTAACTACGGCCAAAAGAGACAGTTTAGAATGGCACGTAACCATACCGCACAGCCCTTAAAACTTTTGTTATCTATAATTTAAATCAATCCTAGAATACTTGTGAAAGAGATCTATGCAAGCTACACTCGTAGACGTTTACGCAAAACCCTCCCACTATTCACATGATTTAAATTGTTTGTCTAGAAATCCCAACAACCGTACCCATGCACCTCTAGGAACTAGCAAGCTACACTCGTAGACGTTTACTAGAACGAGAGATACACTTACAGCCTAGGACCGCTTTGTGGAGGTCTATTGATTTTAATTAAAAAATCCGCTTAGTATTTTTCTTTTAAAAGGTTTCTTTATGCGCACACATAATTTCTTTGTCATTATATTTTCCAAATTTTTGCATGAAATTAAACAAGCACAAAAATTCACAAAATATAATCCAACAAAAGAAATTAAGCACATAAGCATGCTTGAAAAGCTGTAAATAATAAAAGCGATAAATCATGCTTTTCCTATTATCTACACATGCTTAATTGCGCACATAAATAAATCACATATCATACGAGGACAATTAAGGCAAACAAAAATTCCTCGTAGCCCCAAAAATAGAAAAAAAATCTATCTATTACAATTTGAAATTTGAATTTAATTTTGGATAAATCCAAATCTTCAAGGGCCTTCAAATCTGGATACACCAAATATTTTGGAATTTAGGCCTTTGTGATTTGAAGATTTGCCCTAACCCTAATGCAAACCCTAGGGTTTACACAGGATTGCACAAACCCCCAAAAACACAAGCCACCGCGACGGGACAACAGCAGCCGACGACAGCCACAGCTGCCGCCGCCGCGCCCCGCGCGCTGCTGCCGTGCCGTGCCCGCGCTGCCTCGCGCGCGCTGCACGCCCAGGCCGCGCGCCTGCCACGCCGCGTGCCGTCGTCTCCGTCGGCCCTTCGCCGGCTCCGTCTTCGTTCTTCGTCCTCGACCCGTCCAATTACATAAATTTGAAAATTATAGAACAACTATTCTATTACAATTTTCAAATCTACACTAATCACGGATTTTCTCGTGATTTTACAAAAATAATTCAGCCCTACACGGATAAACCACCCCGGGCTGAATCAACGGGTTGCCACGAGGAACAAAAACCAAATCCACAAAATAATAAATTCATACATGCATATTGAATTTAATTATGAACAATAGAGCCATAAATCAGAAACCTAGCTCTGATACCAATTGTAGGATTTTCACGTGAACCGAATCACCTAAACCAAACTGAACCGGATCGATTTATGGATATTGCACATAATCTAAATTTACAAAACCCTAGCATGCTCCTATGAATTTAATAACCAGTATTGTGAATTGAGGGATTACCGTTATTCCGTCGAGTCTGATCCGATCTTTTGTGTTTGAATTCCAAACTCCAATTCAACCACGCAATTCGATTTTATCTGCAGAATCAGAAATTAGAAATCTAATTTCTAAGATAAATTCGAAAACAAAGAAAAGAAAGAAATAGGATTTCTGCTCTCCAGATCAGATCTTCAGGGCTGTGTCCCAATGCTGTTCAGATCTACTACTGGTGAGGACTCCGTAGATCTGTATTCTGAGCAGGACCAGAATCGAAATTCTCTTCCTTTCTTCTCCAAAAATGGCGCCTCTCTCTCTCTCTAGGTTTTGTATGTTTCAACTGTCATCATAACTTATGAGAGAGAGCTGTCTATTTATAGACCTGGGGTTGTAAACCCTAATGGGCCTTTTTGGGCTCAATTAGGCATATTTAATTGGGCCAGACCTGGGACCTAATGCAAATAATAAAGTGGGCCTATAAATTAATTAATTCCCATGTCCACAACCAAGGACACAATTAATTAATTAATATTAATTCTTTTTCACCACATAATTAATACTGACCTTCCCCTTTATTATCACGTTATGAGAACGGGCTGCATTAATTGAGAATCCCCATATTTAAGGTTACCGGACATTCATTAATTAATCGGAGCCTCTGACAAGCTCTAACTACAATTAATTAATATCTTATAATTCCTGAGTAGTACCACTCAAACCTTATCACTCGTGCCTGAAATTAATCAGCCTGCACGACTTTGGCACGATGAATGTTATTGAGCTCCTCAGGGAATGTCCCCATCCTATTACTCGGATATGGTTACCTAAACCCAGTCTCAGGCGGTACTACACGAACTGCTATTACCCAAGATGCGGATATACGAGCACGTTACTTAGGCTCTCCACCATGGCAAGTCAAAGCAACAGTCAACCCGTGCAAACCCCTGAACCTTCGTTAGGGTTTGGACTCAATCAATATAACGAGATCTTTTATTCACTGATGTCAGACAGATGAATATATCTCACTGCGGTCCATCAATACGCCACCTCTGCGTACCAGCATGTCAAGTAACCAAGACAGACTACTTATTCCGACAATGCCGCAGCCATCCGGACAGACGTATCCTCATACGCTGTCTCGGCTGTGATCAAGTTTATGTCTCACTAGGTCAAGTAATCATACTGTCTTTTGCGATCTACAACACGCCGTATGATCGTCCCTATAGGTGAGACAAGAGGATACCATTGTTCATACATGTAAGATTGTCAACAGATAGGAGAAATAAACCGTTGTATACTCATTATAATAAATGCTTTCAGTATACAAAACCCATCACTTAGTTGAGAATCATTTATGCTCATGCTTGGAGAAGTATGTTTAGGAGAGAGCTTGGTTTTGAACTAATTCTAGCCATTGGAAAATGTGTGGAATTAGTGTGCTGTTGAACTAGTCTCGTATTGAGCTGGAGAATCTTCTGTTTGGCATAGGAATATGTGGATAGGGATTTATCTTAGCTAGATCTATAGTTTGGAAAAGCCAGTAGATCAAATCTGTGGTTCAACACTAGATGCATGCTAGGACAATGATACAACATTTCACACAGCAAGAGTAGTCAGCAACCTGAGCTGTTTCCCTTAATTGCAAACTTACCGACTTGTTAATCTTCTCTTGTTAGTTACCTGTCATTGCTTGTTTATTTTAATTTACTATTTCTGCAAAAGAATCAACTCCAAACCAAATTGATTTAAACCCCTGTTGCAAGTTAATGTGTGCACGATTCTACACAAAAGGCATTACATGTGGGATTCAACTCTAGCTTACTCCTAGATACTATTTGACAGTGTATACTTGCACCTTGTTGCACATTTTGCACGTATCAAGTTTTTGGCACCGTTGCCGGGGAGTGCCATAGAATTTTGTTTCTATTTTAATTGCAATTATAGTTAAGTATAGTATTCTAAAAAAAACAAAAAAAAAATATTAATATTGAACTTGCCGCTGATTTTGAGGTGTGTTCTATGTATGAACCAAAGAGAACCATCTGAGGTTCAATTATTTAATCCAAAAATAGAAAGAACATTTAGAAGAAATAGAAGAAGACAGAGGAAAAAGAGACCTCAAATGGCTAATCAAGGTGCTGGTGCAGGAGAGCAGGACTTTGGAAATGCATTGGTGATGGCAAATGACAAAGATAGATGTATTCAAGCCTATGCAGATCCTAGGTTCAATGTGTTGAAGTTTGGAATTGTGCAACCTGAGATTGAAGCAGTGCAATTTGAATTGAAGCCAATATTGTTTCAACTGCTTCAAACTATAGGGCAATTCAGTGGGTTGACATCAGAAGACAATCATCTTCATTTGAAATCTTTTCAAGATGTGAGTGACAACTTCAAATTACCTGGTGTATCTAAGGAGGCATTGAGGTTGAGGTTGTTTCCCTTCTCTCTGGGGGATAGTGCCAAGTCATGGTTGAACAATCTTCAACCAGAAACTATCACATCGTAGAATGATATAGCAGAGAAATTCCTATTGAAGTATTTTCCTCCCACCAGAAACACAAGGTACATAAATGACATCATGACATTTAAGCAGGATGATGAACCAGTCAGTGAAGTTTGGAAAAGATACAAGGAATTGCTGAGGAAGTGTCCACACCATGGCATACCTCATTGCATTCAGTTGGAAACTTTCTATAATGGACTGAATCTCAAATCAAGGTTGGTGCTGGATGTCTCTGGTAAGAAAGTGACTGGAGCTGCTAAATCAAGTGTTTTGACTGCTACGCAAGCCCAGATTGAAGCAACAGGAACCACTGTGAAGAGCATAGAAGCAACCATGACAGCAAATCATGCTCCACAACCATCACAACTACCAATGAATCAAGTGTTGATGGACTCTTCTTGTATATACTGTGGAGAAGCACATTTATTTGATGATTGTCCACACAATACTGTCTCTGTCTGCTATATGGGGAATAACAAGAATAACCCATATTCATCTACTTATAACATAGGATGGAGGAATCATCCTAACTTCTCTTGGTCAAATCAGGGAAATTCTTCAGGGGCACAACAACAAATGCAACAACCACCAATGCAGCAACAAGGCCAGCAGTCACAAATGCATCAACATTAGATGAAGCAGAATGCTCCTGGTGGGTTCCAACAACAACAACATGTGAAGTAAGAGCAGATGTAGAACCCATCTCAAGCTTCCATGTCCTTGGAGAATTTAATGAAGGAGTTCATGGTAAAAACTGAGGCAAGAAGCCGAAGCCAAAGCCAGGATGCAACCATTAGAAATTTGGAAGTACAGATTGGCAAATTAGCTACTGAAATGAAGAACAGACCACAAGGCACTCTACCTGGAGATACAATTAATCCCAGACCTGGAAAAGAGCAACTGAAGGTTGTAACTCTGAGGAGTGGCACTAAGTTGGTGGAGATATCTCCAGAGTTACAAGACAATGGGGACACATCTGCACTTTAGAAGGAAGATAGGAAGGATGGACCTGAAGCAGGTAAGAAAACTCAGGAAGATGTTAAAGATAATGCTGCAACAAGTCAACAACATGCTAAACCTGAAGTGAAACCAAAGGAAAAGGAGGCAGCAAAATACACTCCTCTACCTCCACCTCCACCTTTCCCTCAGAAATTCAAAAAGAAGAAGGATGATATTAAATTCAGTAAATTCTTTGATATGTTAAAGCAGTTGCACATTAACATTCCATTTGTGGAAGCTCTAGAGCTAGGGGTGGATCGGTACGATAGACCGAAGATTTTGTACCGTACCGTATAGAAATTAACGGTATGAAAATTTTCATACTGATACCGTACCGAAACTTTCGGTATACCGGGGTTTGATTTACCGAAATCTCGGTATAATATAAAATGAAAACCATTATCGTACCAATATTTCGGTATATCGTATCGTACCGAAAATTTATGGTATACCAAATCATACCGAACCAAGATTTTATGATATATCGTACCGAACCATACCGTACCATACCAAAAATATTTATTTAAAAGCTATAATTTTTAATTAATAATAATTTTATAACTCATATAAATCATTTTCATTCATAATTTAAGACTACTATTAATATTTATCTAAAATATAAAAGAAATTATAATTATTATATTTTCGGTACAGTATATAGATGGTATACCCCGATATCTAGATTCTCATACCGTTACCGTACCGTTAATTTTCAATACGGTATGATACCGTACCGTTAATAACGGCATATCAAGATTTTGGTATTTTCGATAATTTTTTGATATGATATGCACGGTATATCGATATTTCGATATTTTTTCCCACCCCTATTCGTAACCCTTTGGAGCCATTGTGAGACAAAAAGAACCCGGCCCATCAAGATCTCCCATTTTTTGACTCTCAGTGTCATTTCTGTTAGAACAGGTGGAGTTTTACTCCTTTGGTCAGAACAACTCTTAGTTAGTCCGAGAAATATTTGTTGGTGGGTTCCTTAGACGAACAAGCTTTAAGGATCACAGACTTTAAGATCTCATTCCTTAAAGTCTGGTCCTATAAATTCTTCGCTTGTTTTGGCTTGCGTGCGTCTTCTTGCTGGTTGATAGCACATTGCTGGTAAGCTCATTGCTAGTGGTCCACCAATTGGTGATGATGTGTCAACCGACTTTTTCCAAAGACGCTTTACTGGAAAGACATTTTAGCCAGCAATCTCCAAACAAGTTTTTTTGCTGGTGAAATCTTCACCAGTAAATCTCTTAAAGCTTGTGATATATGTCTATTACAACTCGATAATTCCTATATATGATATTATAAGTTTGAGCTAATCTAGCTAAAGCACACTAATCTAATTATATATTTGATAAGAGAAAAAATTTCTAGCAATAAATTATTTAGCTTGCATCACAGATACATTGTCAATCAAACTCACATACTTATTTCTCAACTTATGAGCCATTCCTCTTCATTTCGTTAATTGTGAAAAAAAAATTTCTAATCTGAAATCATTACATTTGTAATATTTAGTTCTAAAACTTGTGTGCTTATTTATCTTTAATTTTTTTATAAATAATGCGTTTGGCTATTAGAAATGGTGTTATTATGAAATTTATGAAATAATATATTTAAATGATACATTTCAATATTAGTAACGATATATTTATTTAATTTAAATGATGTACTTCAAATATAGTAATATATCCACTCATTTAAATGATGTATTTAATTTAATTGATGACCTTATTTGATTTGATTCATTTGAATGATACTTTTAATTGTGTTACAAAATAAATTTAATGAAACGGTTCATAAAAAACGTTCTCTCAAATTTAAACGGATAGACTAATTTTCTCTCTCTCTATATATTTAAGATATTTTGATTGAGAGTAATGCCCATATAGTAAAGTAGGCTGACATTAAATCTGAAGTATGCAGTTGTTATAAATTATTAAGTAAACAAAATATTGTATATTAAGTATTTTAATTTTTATTTATATAAAATTAAATATAAATTAAAAATAGCTAAATCATACTCAGAATAATAAGAAAATTACGAATGGATTTAGGATCATAAATATTTGTACCTATCTCTTAATTAGGTCATAGTAGTGTTTAATTTACAGAAGAAACTAAATGCACATTTATTAATTTAGTACTCCTCCGTCCCACACTAATAGTCACATTTACTTTTGGCACAATAACCAAGACATGTGAGTGTAGAATGAGTTGAGTGGAATTAATAGTTTAGGTAAGGTCTTGGGTTAGGCAGACCTAAACGATTTAGGCGGGTTTTATCCATTAACCCATGATTTAGATGGGTTTTATTCACTAACCCAAGCCCAAACCCATATAATATACCCTATTTGGGATGGGTGAACCCATTTGGGTAGGATAAAACCCGCCTAAACCGTTTAGGCCTGCCTAACGCAAGTTTTTGCCTATAGTTTATTGTTGAGTGTGAAAAAGTTACCTTTTTTAAAAATGAGACTATTAAAGTGGGACGTACGAAAATGGGAAATGAGACTATTAAAATAGGACGGAGGGAGTATTAAAAAAAACAAATCAAAAGTTGTTAAACTGTTCATGGGAGAATAAGGGACACTAATTACTATGGATATTAAATTCGTGTGAAATTTCATATTTGATTAATTTAGTGTGAAATTTATTACACCGATATTTCTAGTGTTCAAGATCATATTCTTAATTAAGTTTTAAATAATATAAGTATAGTTAGTAAAAATAATTCTTAAGTTTCTTAATTATGAGATTAAAAGAGAGAATAATTTTTAATGACATAAAAAGTCTTTATAATAAACTGAGCATTAAAAAACTCATAAATTTATCAATTTGTCGAATTAGCCTGGAAAATCGAATAATCAGAATCATAAGTGAAGTTTCTTAATTCAAAATGAACTGCCCACAATTTCATAGGGCTTACCCAATTGATAATATCTTTACAATTATCACGAGAAATATAATTTGTGTTATAATTACAAGTTCAAATTGTAAAAGTGTAATGTCAAGATGGCCGAGCGGTCTAAGGCGCCAGCTTCAGGTGCTGGTCCGATAAGGGCGTGGGTTCAAATCCCACTCTTGACAAATATTTTTTAAAATTAATTTTGTACACAATAATTTTAGTAATTTTGTTTTTTCATCGCAAAGCTTGTAATTATCAGTTAATCCGAAACGAAAAAAATAAATGAATAAAGGCAATTTCTTATGATAATAATTAATAACTTAATAACTTTCAATGCTTTTGGAAGACAAATAGAAAGAAAATTCTTATTTATATAATTTCTTGACAAATATTTTTTTTTAAAGAAATAAAATAAAATTACACAGTAATTTCCTCATGTTGTTTTTTCATTGCAAAACTTGTAATGATCATTTAATCCGAACCAAAAAAAGACAACCTCTTATGATAATAACATAATAATTATCAATGGTTTTGGAAGGCAAATAGAAAGAAAATTTTATAAGTAAAAACTTTGAATTTTATCCATAATCTTAATTTTTTTTTTGTATTTTCAAATTGTTATAATATTTATTTCGTTTAGTTTAAAATATCTTAGGTGATGGAAGGAGTTAAGCATATGTTAAGTCGCACATTATATTTTTAAAGTGAAAGTCGGAGAGTGATCGAAGTGACGTTAATGATAAGAAAATATAAATTATGATGAGTTTCAAGAGATATAGGTTGTGCATAACAATTTATTTTGTTGATTTAAAGCTTCAGTCAGCCATTTGAATGTCACATATGATATAATATATGAGTCATTATATTTTTAACGTTGTCAGTCATTAATAAAGTTTTTAATTAACATATGTAAATATTGAAATAAAACTCAATAGCATAAAATCGGAATAAATATCAAAATTAACCAATACAATAAAATAAAATTCATACTTTAATTATGATCATAACTATCAATGTTTTTTCCTTGTAATAAAAAAAACTATCACGGTTTCTGGAGGACAAAATAAAGAGACAATATATAATATATATCTATATTTTTATAAAAAGAAGACCTCTTCTAAAATTAATTTTTCTTTTCAAATATAGTATATATATATGTTAATTATATAACCATTGTAATTTAAATTAATAATGAATAATTAATTTATCATACATATATATTTATATGTAGGTTTTATGATTTTAATTAAATTATTCTTTTGATTTAATTTATTTTTAATAAAATTATTAAATACAATAGTCATTATAAAATAAATTAACAAAACTACTAACAAGCTGTTGGTCCCAAATCAAAGATAGTGCAGTAACTGAATTTGTGAAAATGTGTGATTGTGTAATTGGCTAGGCTCTGAGATCAGTTGCAGTATTATTGAAAATATTTAATTGAGCAGGTTTAGCATTTCAACTAACAAATATTCGCAACAACATAAGTCCGTTATTGGGTTATAAACTTTTGTGTGTGGTAATTGAAATAAAAGAACAAAATATTAAGAAGACAAAGAATTATTGTGGTTCAAATCCAAACTAATATTACGTCCACTCTTGGTTCAAAAGAATGAGAATTGACTAACTTCAACTGTACACAATAATCTAATGTGATTTACAATCTTCATTCTTCTAGTCATGGGAAGTCTCTCTCACTTTCAATTTCTCTGGGTGCCATCAGCTGTTGAGATTTACAAAAAAAAAACCCTACGCTAGCTAAGTTCTCAACTAATTTTGGGTTGTGGCTTTGAGTTCTCCACGAGAATGTTGAATTGAATGAGTAGATTCTCAAATTCGTTCAACTGTTAAAGCAACTAACTAAACTTCAATGATCTCAAGCTTTAAGAAGTTTGGAGGTTTCATTTTGTTAAGGACATGATGATCAGAGAGCTTAGAGATTTCCAATATTTGGAATGTTTTCTCTCTCTCTCAAGGGTATTTACTACTCCCTCCGTCCCGACTGAATTATCCCGGGTTGATCGGGCACAATAATCAAGGAGTATGAGTGTAAAGTAAGTTGAGTGGAATTAATATTTTATTCTTAAGTGTAAAAAAGTTGTCTTTTAAGTAATGAGACAATTAAAGTGGGACAGACGAAAAAAAAAAGTAAGACAATTGAGGTGGGACGGAGGGAGTACTATTTAATATATAACCATTGCTATAAATTTTATGGCCTTCCATGCATTTGCAAGTAATAGTTATACTAGTACTATTTTCGGCTTTTGTGCTCTCATACTGTGGTTAATGCCTTTATTGAGTGAATATTTAAATATATTGTTAGTTTGTCTTCTAGAAACTGCTTCTAAACTTAGGAGGATATTCTTGATTAGATTTGTACTTCTTTTTCCCTCACATTTGTTACTCCCTCCGTCCCGGTCAAATTGTCAACATTTGACCGGGCATAATAACCAATGCATATGAGTGGTAGTGAGAGTTAGTGAGATTAATATTTTATTGATGAGTGTAGAAAATTTGCTATTTTAGGAAAGTGGACTAATATTGTGGGACAGATGAAAAAAAAATGTGGACAATTTACTTGGGACGGAGGGAGTATTTGTTATCATTCTGACAACTAATATAACTGTTAATTCCTCCTAAACTTATTAGTTGGTGACTTACTTAGGCAACCAAATCTTCTTACAACTTGTCTGACTCAGTCATTGATCTTATCTTTTCTTCTATCAACTGTTAGTTCCTCCTAAACTTATTAGTTGGTGACTTACTTAGGCAACCGAATCTTCTTACAATTTATCTGATTCAGTTAGTCATTGATTTGATCTTCAATTGTAACTCTAGTTGTTAGTTCTCCAAGTTTTTGGGCCTAAGCCATTACAATTCTAATTAACAAATTACAGACTAACTAGAATTAATTCTACTTAAATCTACTTTTTATATTTAGATGTTTATTGTTTTTTTGACAATCATCAAAACTATACAATATTCCTAACAACTTCCTCCTTTTAATGATGTCAAAATTATGCTAAACACGGAGAATATTAGAGAGTTACTATCATTAGTTGGTTTGCATGCATAACTGAACTTCCTCTAAACTTGTGCTTAGCTTAAGTATAATATTCCCCCTTTTTGAATAAAGGTAATGAGAAGATGTTTCTTGATTAAACAACTGGAAAGAGAGTAACTGATTGTATTGATTGTGTGTATTCAGTTCAACAATTATGATAGAATCTTTGAGACAAAGAGTATTTGTCGTTCAAAGAGTGCACTTAATTAATTTCATTGATAGGAATAATTACATTTACAATCATGTTGACTTGCAAAATAAAAAAATTACTATACCACCCTTATAAATGTTACTTTTCCTTAGGATCTTCACCTAGCTTAGGCTTGGAGCTGATGGGTTTTGTATACTGAAAGCATTTATTACAATAAGTATACAACGGTTTATTTCTCCTATCTGTTAACAATCTTACATGTATGAACAATGATATCCTCTTGTCTCACCGATAGGGACGATCATACGGCGTGTTGTAGATCGCAGAAGACAGTATGATCACTTGACCTAGTGAGACATAAACCTGATCACAGCCGAGACAGCGTATGAGGATACGTCTGTCCGGATGGCTGCGGCATTGTCGGAATAAGTAGTTTGTCTTGGTTACTTGACATGCTGGTACGCAGAGGTGGTGTATTGATGGACCACAGTGAGATGTATTCGTCTGTCTGACATCAGTGAATACAAGATCTCGTTATATTGATTGAGTCCAAACCCTAACGAAGGTTCAGGGGTTTGCACGGGTTGACTGTTGCTTTGACTTGCCATGGTGGAGAGCCTAAATAACGTGCTCGTATATCCGCATCTTGGGTAACAGCAGTTCGTGTAGTACCGCCTGAGACTGGACTTAGGTAACCATATCCGAGTAATAGGATGGGGACATTCCCTGAGGAGCTCAATAACATTCATCGTGCCAAAGTCCTGCAGGCTGATTAAGTTCAGGCACGAGTGATAAGGTTTGAGTGGTACTACTCAGGAATTATAAGATATTAATTAATTGTAGTTAGAGCTTGTCAGAGGCTTCGATTAATTAATGGATGTCCGGTAACCTTAAATATGGGGATTCTCAATTAATGCAACCGTTCTCATAACGTGGTAATAAAGGGGTATGTCAGTATTAATTCTGTGGTGAAAAAGAATTAATATTAATTAATTAATTGTGTCCTAGGTTGTGGACATGAGAATTAATTAATTTATAGGCCCACTTTATTATTTGCATTAGGTCCCAGGACTGGCCCAATTAAATATGCTGAATTGAGCCCAAAATGGCCCATTAGGGTTTCCAACCCTAGGTCTATAAATAGACAGCTCTCTCTCATAAGTTGTATGACAGTTGAAACACACTAAACCTAGAGAGAGAGGGGGGCGCCGTTTTTGGAGTTCAAAGGAGGAGAATTTCGATTCTGGTCCTGCTCAGATTACAGATCTACGGAGTCCTCACCAGTAGTAGATCTGAACAGCATTGGGACACAGCCCTGAAGATTTAATCTGGAGAAAAGATTTTTCTTCTCTTCTCTATTTCTTTTTTGATTTTAATCTAGAAATTAGATCTCCAATTTCTGTTTCCGCAGATTAAATAGGACCGCGTGGTTGAATTGAGATTTGGAATTCAAACGCGAAAGATCGGTTCAGACTCGACAGAGTTACGGTAAACCCTAAATCCACAAATCTTTGTATTAAATTCATAGGAGCATGCTAGGGTTTTGAGAATTTTAATTGTGAGCAATATCCATAGATCGATCCGGTTCAGTTTGGTTTTGGTGATTCGGTTCACGGAAAAACCCTACAATTGGTATCAAAGCCAAGTTTCTGATTTATGGCTCTGTTGTTCATAATTAAATTCAATATGCATGTATGAATTTATTATTTTGTGGATGTTTGGTTTTTGTTCCTCGTGGCAACCCGTTGATTCAGCCCGCGGTGGTTTATCCGTGTAGGGCTTAATTGTTTTTGTAAAATCACAAGAAAATCTGTGATTAGTGTAGATTTGAAAATTGTAATAGAATAGATTTTCTGTAATTTTCAAAATTATGTAATTGAACGGGTCGAGGATGAAGAACAAAGACGGAGCCGACGCAGCACGACGGCTAGCGCGGCGCGGGCGCGCAGACGCAAGGCCGCGGCGGTGCGGCACGCACAGCGCGCGCGGCACAGGGAGCGCGCGCGGGCGTGGCACGGTGCGCGGCGTTGGGCGCGGGGGCCGGCCTGGCGGCGGCGGCGGCTTCGGCTATCGTCGGCTGCTGCTGTCCCGTCGCGGTGGCTTGTGTTTTTGTGGTTTGTACAATCCTGTGTAAACCCTAGGGTTTGCATTACGTTAGGGCAAATCATCAGATCACAAAGGCCTAAAAATCCAAAAAGATTTGGTGTATCCAGATTTGAAGGCCCTTGAAGATTTGGAAGATTTGAAAAGATTTGGATTTATCCAATTTAATTCAAAATTCAAAATTGTAATAGATAGATATTATATTCTATTTTTGGGGCCACGAGGAATTTTTGTTTGCCTTAATTGTCCTCGTATGATATGTGATTTATTTATGTGCGCAATTAAGCATGTGTAGATAATAGGAAAAGCATGATTTATTGCTTTTATTATTTACAGCTTTTCAAGCATGCTTATGTGATTAATTTCTTTTGTTGGATTATATTTTGGGAATTTTTGGGCTTGTTTAGATACATTCAAAAATTTGGGAAATATAATAACAAGGAAATTATGTGTGCGCATAAAGAAACCTTTTAAAAGAAAAATACTAAGCAGATTTTTTAATTAAAATCAATAGACCTCCACAAAGCGGTCCTAGGCTGTAAGTGTATCTCTCGTTCTAGTAAACTTCTACGAGTCTAGCTTGCTAGTTCCCGGAGGTGCATGGGTACGATTGTTGGGATTTCTAGACAAACAATTTAAATCATGTGAATAGTGGGAGGACTTTGCGTAAACGTCTACGAGTGTAGCTTGCGTAGACCTCTTTCACAAGTATTCTAGGATTGATTTAAATTATAGATAACAAAAGCTTTAAGGGCTGTGCGGTATGGTTACGTGCCATGCTAAACTGTCTCTTTTGGCCGGAGTTAAATTTGTGGTTAATTGCTTAGGAGCATCTTAGAATATAATGCAAGAATTGCATCCCTGTTCTTGAGAGATGGCTTGGTCTAAGGTTTTCACTAATTATTAATTTCTAGTGTCAAAAGCATCCTGACATGGTAGTGAAATTAAATGGATTGGGGCTTAAAACCCGCAGTTCTGGTTGAGGGTGACATCGTAAACGTCTACGAGTGTAGCTTGCGGTGGGAACTCTTGGGCAATTAGTGGAAAACATTTGTATTTGATTTATTAAAAGGTTTTCAATGCATTTGTTTTCGAAGTTCAACATGTATGTTCTTATTTAAGATTCTTTATTGTTTCGGATATGTCTATGTCTAGTGTCATCAATATTCTCGCACAAAATTCTCTAACTGGTCCAAACTTCCTGGAATGGAAACGCAACCTTGAATACATCCTGATTGCGGAAGAACACATGTTCGTTCTACAAGTACTTTGTCCTATAAGTGGCCACTACTGAATCCTCGCAAGAGGAAGTAGACTATTACAACGAGTGAGAGAGCACGTAGTTTCCATGACTCAGCTCATGGATGAGCTAACTGTGCACAGTGGAGGTATCGACATTGAGGCTAAGTTCGATATCATACTGAACTCTCTACCCAAATCCTTTGAGAGTTTCAGACTGATTGTTGTCATGAACAAGAAGGAGTATACTCTTAACGAGTTGCTCAGTGACTTGATGGCAGCGGGATCAGTTATGAATCTTTAGAAGGTTGCCTTAGCTACTTCTGGTAATCACTCTGCTGTATCGAAAGGTATGAAGCCGAAAAGAGCGATTAAGAAGAAGGCTGGAAAGGTAACTACGAAGGACGTGGGAGCTGTTAATAAGCCTATGGCGGAAACTTCAAGGGACAAGTGTTTTTCAGGTGTGGTAAGAAAGGACATTGGAGGAAAGATTGTCAGGCCTGCAAGGCTATACAGGGTATGCCATTTGCATGTATAACTGAAGCATGATTAGAGTGCGGCGTTGCTCTTCCAAGAGCTGTAAGCGCTGATTTGTTGATCATGTTGTTATACTTTGCAAGGGACCGTGCCGACAAGGCTGGTGAGTAATGGCAAGAAAATACCAAACTGGATGAAGGCAACGTTTCATGACGGAGCTTCATGGAGTTTTCTTTTCTTTATGATTTGATGAATTAAGTACATTTGAGAGTTTATTTGTGGGCCGTGGTTTATCGGCAGGACAAATTTCATCAACTTTTATGGATATTTGTTATTTATGATTTTATCATTGGTAATAACAATGTTGTCCATTATGGTATGTTGATTTACAATCTCTATGGTACTTCGATCAAACATGTCCTTTATATTGCATGTAATTCATCCGTAATTGATAATCCTAGGAAGAGAAAACTTACTTCTTCTGATGAGGATCTTACATATCTCTGGCACTTGAGACTGGGTCACATCAGCTTGAAGCGGATTTAAAGACTTGCAGATGACGGTACATTGGACCTAGTCCGGGCTGTACCTTATCAAGTCTGCAAATCCTGCATCGAGGGCAAGATGTCAACTAGGCCTTTCAAGGCTAGTCAGTCTCGAGCAGAGGAAGTGATGGAATTGATCCATTCTGACATATGTGGACCGATGTCCACGCAGGCTCGTGGAGGGTATGAGTACTTTGTCACTTTCATTGACGATTACTCAAGGTACGGATACGTTTACCTGCTTCGCTACAAGTCTGAATGCTTTGAGAAATTCAAAGAGTTCAAGGCTGAGGTAGAAAAGAAGGTCGGGAAAACTATCAAGTCGCTGCGATCTGACCGCGGTGGTGAATACCTCGGTAACGAGTTCCTGCAATATTTGTCAGAAAATGGGATTACATCCCAGTGGACTGCACCGGGTACTCCCCAGCAAAACGGTGTAGCTGAAAGAAGAAATAGGACTCTTCTAGAGATGGTAAGATCAATGATGAGTTATGCAAACTTACCAATTTCGTTTTGGGGCTACGCATTGGAAACGGCAGCTTACATGCTTAATGTGGTGCCTTCTAAATCAGTTCCTAAGACGCCTTCTGAGCTCTTCCTTGGTCGCAAACCTAGTTTGTGCAAGTTTAGAGTATGGGGCTGTCCGGCACACGTACTATCGAAGGAACCTGATAAGTTAGAAAGCAGGTCAAAAGTAATGTTGTTCATAGGGTATCCCAGACAAACGAAAGGTGGTTACTTTTACTGTCCTGAGAGTCAAAGAGTCGTTGTTAGCACCAACGCTAGATTCTTGGAGGACGAGTATGTGAGTAATCACAGGTCAAGGAGTGATATCGTTCTTCAAGAAATTGAGAACGAGAATGCAATTCCAAGGGAAGGGGAACGTGTAAATGTGGGTGCTCCTGTGAGAGGTACAGCACCACAGACACGTTCTTCAGTGCAAGGTGCAGGACCACAAGTCACTGCACCTACTACTGACACGGTACCGATGCCTCGTCGTAGTGGGAGAGTTATTTTCCAGCCGAAAAGGTACATGTTCGTGGCTGAGTCTTTGGACTTGAGCCCGAAAGATGAACATGAGGACTCTGACCCACTGACTTACGAAGAGGCAGTGCAGGACAAGGATGTTGCCAAATGGCGTGTCACCATGGATTCTGAAATTGAATCCATAACTGCTATGGATGTATACCAGAAAACTGATTTGCCGGATGGCTTTAGGGCCATAGGGTGCAAATGGGTATACAAGAGAAAGAAAGGGGCGGATGGAAAGATCACGGCTTTTAAAGCCAGGCTGGTGGCAAAGGGTTATAGTCAGAAAGAGGGCATTGACTATGACGAAACCTTTTCACCCGTAGCCATGCTCAAATCCATCCGGATACTCCTTGCCATAGCTGCACATATGGACCTCGAGATCTGGCAGATAGATGTCAAAACCGCTTTTCTGAACGGTTACCTTGAAGAAGGTAGGGACATCTATATGCAGCAACCCGAGGGTTACATAAGCAAGGCCGAAGAACATCTTGTCTGGAAGCTTAGGAAGTCCTTGTATGGACTTAAGCAAGCTTCAAGGTCGTGGAACTTACGTTTCAACGATGTGATTAAATCCTATGGATTTGCACAGTTGGAAAACGAAAGTTGTGCTTACCGATTTTGTGTCAGTGGGAGCGTGGTCTTCCTTGCACTATACGTTGATGACATACTCCTATTTGGAAACAACGAGGGAGTGATGTCCGAAATCAAGGTTTGGTTATCCGAACAGTTCCAAATGAAGGATCTGGGAGAAGCTGGCTACATTCTTGGGATTAAGGTCGTACGAGATCGTAAGAGAAGAATGTTGAGCTTATCCCAGGCATCCTATGTGTATACTGTGATAGCCCGGTTCAGCATGCAACTCGCCAAGAAGGGGTTGCTACCTTTCAGACATGGCGTTCGTCTTTCTGGTGGGCAGTGTCCTCAGACACAGCGGGAGAAAGACGAGATGAGTCTTGTACCATATGCTTCGGCTGTGGGTAGTCTCATGTATGTGATGCTGTGTACCAAGCCAAATATCTGTTATGCCGTTGGCATGGTAGCAAGATATCAGTCTAACCCTGGACAGGCGCACTGGACTGCTGTAAAGCACATCCTCAAGTATTTGAAAAGAACTAGGAATTTCTGCCTAGTTTATCAAAGTGAGGATTTGTGCCCTGTGGGTTATACAAACTCGGATTTCCAAGGGGACCAGGATGAGAAGAAATCGACCTCAGGATATGTGTTTACCCTGGGAGGTGGAGCTGTATCTTGGAGGAGCTCAAAGCAGAAATGCATTGCTGACTCCACCATGGAGGCGGAATATGTCGCTGCCTCCGATGCCTCGAAAGAGGGGGTGTGGCTCCAGAACTACCTTTTAGAGTTGGGCGTGATCCCGAGTTTGCCGAGGAGCATCACAATTTATTGTGACAACTCTGGTGCAGTGGCAAACTCAAAGGAACCGCGGTCTCACAGGGCAAGCAAACACATAGAGAGAAAGTACCATATCATACGAGAAATCGTATCGAGGGGCGATGTGCTGATTAAGAAGATTGACACTGCTGACAATCTTGCTGATCCGTTTACAAAGAGCTTACCGCAGAAAGTTTACGAAAGACATATTCGTGAGCTGGGTCTGAGGTGGATGCCGACCACTGATAGTGGTTAAAGTGACAGCAGACTAGATAGACAGACTGTATACTCTATAATAGCTTAGTTATGCTTTGAGTATAAGTGGGAGATTGATGGGTTTTGTATACTGAAAGCATTTATTACAATGAGTATACAACGGTTTATTTCTCCTATCTGTTAACAATCTTACATGTATGAACAATGGTATCCTCTTGTCTCACCGATAGGGACGATCATACGGCGTGTTGTAGATCGCAGAAGACAACATGATCACTTGACCTAGTGAGACATAAATAAACCTGATCACAGCCGAGACAGCGTATAAAGATACGTCTGTCCGGATGGCTGCGGCATTGTCGGAATAAGTAGTCTGTCTTGGTTACTTGACATGCTGGTACGCAGAGGTGGCTTATTGATGGACCGCAGTGAGATGTATTCGTCTGTCTGACATCAGCGAATACAAGATCTCGTTATATTGATTGAGTCCAAACCCTAACGAAGGTTCAGGGGTTTGCACGGGTTGACTGTTGCTTTGACTTGCCATGGTGGAGAGCCTAAGTAACGTGCTCGTATATCCGCATCTTGGGTAACAACAGTTCGTGTAGTACCGCCTGAGACTGGACTTAGGTAACCATATCCGAGTAATAGGATGGGGACATTCCCTGAGGAGCTCAATAACATTCATCGTGCCAAAGTCCTGCAGGCTGATTAAGTTCAGGCACGAGTGATAAGGTTTGAGTGGTACTACTCAGGAATTATAAGATATTAATTAATTGTAGTTAGAGCTTGTCAGAGGCTCCGATTAATTAATGGATGTCCGGTAACCTTAAATATGGGGATTCTCAATTAATGCAACCCATTCTCATAACGTGGTAATAAATGGGTAAGTCAGTATTAATTATGTGGTGAAAAAGAATTAATATTAATTAATTAATTGTGTCCTGGGTTGTGGACATGGGAATTAATTAATTTATAGGCCCACTTTATTATTTGCATTAGGTCCCAGGACTGGCCCAATTAAATATGCTGAATTGAGCCCAAAATGGCCCATTAGGGTTTCCAACCCTAGGTCTATAAATAGACAGCTCTCTCTCATAAGTTGTATGACAGTTGAAACACACTAAACCTAGAGAGAGAGAGGGGCGCCATTTTTGGAGTTCAAAGGAGGAGAATTTCGATTCTGGTCCTGCTCAGATTACAGATCTACGGAGTCCTCACCAGTAGTAGATCTGAACAGCATTGGGACACAGCCCTGAAGATCTAATCTGGAGAACATATTTTTCTTCTCTTCTCTATTTCTTTTTCGATTTTAATCTAGAAATTAGATCTCTAATTTCTGTTTCCGCAGATTAAATCGGATCGCGTGGTTGAATTGAGATTTGGAATTCAAACGCGATAGATCGGTTCAGACTCGACGGAGTTACGGTAGACCCTAAATCCATAAATCTTTGTATTAAATTCATAGGAGCATGCTAGGGTTTTTAGAATTTTAATTGTGAGCAATATCCGTAGATCGATCCGGTTCAGTTTGGTTTTGGTGATTCGGTTCACGAAAAAACCCTACAGGAGCTCCTTTCTTCTTTCTTCCTCGCTCTCTCTTCAGTCTTTCCTTTTTTCTTTTCTCAATTTCTCTTTTTCTTGTTCCCTCTCTTTTTTTTTTTGTCATCAAGATCTTTTAGAGTATCTCTTCCTCTTTTGACAACTGTTGAGATTGTATACTGAAAGCATTTATGATTAAGTATATTTGTAATAATGGAACGTTTGATATACTGGTCTTCATAAGTGTGTTGCATTAACATGATTGCTATGTGATAACAAACATACGATATGAACAACTATATCCAATTATCTCGCCGATAGGAATGATCATATGATGTATAGGAGATCACAAATGATCATAAGAGTTGGTTGACCTAGCGATATATAAATAGGATTACACATGAGACAACTCCTGGATAGACTATCGGTTTAAACTGCAACACATCATACATAAATGAGCTTATCCTAGCTACTCGATGTGTCAATACATTTTTATATATTGATATGATCAACAATGAGATGAGTCATTCTCATTGACTTATGAATAAGCTAGATCTCTAATAATATACTTGCTCTCATCTTAGACCTAATTGAAGGTTAAGGGGCATGCACAAGTTGACCACACTTTGATTTTCTATGATGGAAATTCTTTCATGTACTCATATATCTGCATCTTGGGAATTGACAATTTGTGTGTGGTCTGCTTAGACTGAACATGTAGGTACTCATATCCGGTTCAGGATAGGGACATTCCCTAACAAGCTCACAAAATTCTTTATGTTAAGTCTTGCAGACTGAGTTATTGTTTCAAGCATAAGTGAAAAGAGATGAGTGTTACTACTTAGGAAATAAGAGATTAATTTATTTTGGCTAATTGTCATCTGCCAAATTATTTATTGAATGTCTAAAACTTTAAATATATGGATCATCCAAATTTAATGCAACCTGTTCCAAATAATGTAGTAATAAAAGAGCGAGTCATCATTGATTTTTTGGTGGAAACAAATCAATGCTATATTAATTATTCATGTTCTAGGTTAAACAAGAGAGAATTAATTAATAAAAACAATCTACTTTATTATTTGTATTTGATCTCTAATCTAACCCATAAACTACTCTGAGTCCATTACTACTTGGATTTACAACCTCTCAAATCAATGCACACAAGAATACACAACACAACTCTTCTTATAATTGGTCAACTTTGTTTTTTGACCATCTCAGTTGTGATTCTCTTCTCATTACTATTAGTTGCAAATGATTAGTTGTGGTTCGTGATTGAACTTGATCTTTAGTTTTGAGTTCTTCGAATTTTTAATTGTCGGCTCTCCACGAACCTAATTAATTACAACTTTTAGAACTTATACAAAGCTTAAAATTCTAAACAAGATCTACTCTAATTTAATGAACTCTATACAAATAAATTAGATGATTGATAATTTTCGACAACCATCAAAATATATACTCCCTCTGTTCCAAGTAAATTGTCCACATTTCCTTTTTCGTCTGTCCCACAATATTAGTCCACTTTCCTAAAATAGCAAATTTTCTACACTCATCAATAAAATATTCATCCCACTAACTCCCACTACCATTCACATGCATTGGTTATCGTGTCCGGTCAAATGTGGACAATTTGACCGGGACGGAGGGAGTATAATTTCAAACATGTGCCGCTGATGTAAAGGTAATTATTAGCATTATAGTGAATGCCCCGTTGCCACGTTCTCAAGTTAAGATGCCCACCGGAGCGAAATGATCAGAGAAGAAATAGAATTATTCCCTCCGTCCCATTAGATTAGTCCACTTTAGTTTCGGCACAGAAACCAATATTTGTGAGTGTAGTGGAATTAATATTTTATTGATGTGAGGAGATTTTTTTCTATTTTAAGAAAGTGGACTAATATGGCGGGACAGACGAAAATAGAAAAATGGACTAATCTGGCGGGACAGAGGGAATATATATCTTTAGAATTGGAGAATGAGAAAAAAGTTTTTTTAGCTAAAATTTTAGTTTCGTTTCGATTTAGTACAAATATAAATAGCTATATTTTTGTATCTCAGATTTTTTAAGAAATGAAACGATGCTTATCTATATTGTCATACATTCATAATTTTTTATACATTTACTTAATTTTAGTAATGTATTTCTAATACAGTGATATATTACTGAATTTAGATAATATATTTACTTAATTTAAAGAATTACTTCACTTAATTTAAATGATATGTTTCACTGTTTTAACTTTTACAATTAAATGTATGTGGTAATATTTTTAAATACCCAATTTCTTATAACACATATAAAAAATACTCAATTCTTATAACACATATTAAAAATACCCAAAAGTACAAAAGTGTGCATGGGGAAGTGGATGTTGCCAAATTTGATCCAATCATTCTTTACATGATAATGATATGAATACTTAAAATAGATTTTGTAATAAAGATATTAGTTTCAGATTTTAAAAAAAATGAAAAATCATATTATGTAGTTGAATCCGGGTCTGATTCCGGGTCTGATTTCAGGTCTGATTCGGTCTGATCCGGGTCAGACTCGCGAAACAGACCGAGCCCAACTCAGAAAAGTTGAAACCGACTGAAACCGACCCAGAACCGACTGGATACCGACCCGGTACCGGGTCGGTATCCAGTCGCTGTCGGTTCTGGTTCGGTTTAAGTCGGTTTCAACTTTTTTTTTAAAATCATATCCATAATTTTTCCTACCTTTTTCAGGGTATTCGGTCCAATAAAGTCATAAAAATTTGACGTGAAAATTACATGACATCGATTATTTTCATGCATTATTGTCCTATGTGCATTATTTCCCCAACTTTTTACATACAATATTGGTCAAATGAGCTCATAAAGTATACTGACATGAATAATGCATGACAATCAATTTTATTTTTGACTACATGAGTGGATGGAAATTTTGCGTACACTGTAATGCAGATGAGTAAAGGGCCATTTACTGTATTTGACTAGTCAATCAATTGATCAAAATAATTGAGATTGGTTTGTCTATAAAATCCAATTCATTTGCAACGAAGCATACACATTCACTATATACATTTGTTCCTTATTCTCTCAATATTCTCTCCATTTTCTCAATTCCCTCTTTTTTAAATGGATAATTGGTGCACTATATTTGTTCACTACAATGGGCAATTTGATGATTCATCCATCTATGTGGGTGGAGAGGAAAGGTTGGTTTACATCCCAATGACCAATCTTTCCATACAGTTTCTAAGAAATAGCATCCAATCGCTTCTGGATTCCGAAAATATTCAATTTCAGTATAATCTCTATTATACTGCCCAGAGTCGCAATGGAAGAAATGTAAGATTGTTGTTGTCGACGGATGATGATCTGCAGCGGCTTTGCTCTATTTTTTCAGAGCCCAACGTTTATGTTGTTTTCAACAATGCAATCAACATTGGTGTTGGGAGTTCTCAGCGGGAGCCATCCCCATACAGACCGTTCATATCTTCCTTTAGTCCACCGCCGAATGCTACTTTCAGTCCATGTTCGGAGGACCTTCAAAGGTTCGATTTTTCTATGTTCTTTAATCAACCTTTCGAAGGTGGTGCAAGCGGGAGTTCACATATTCCAGACTTAAATGAGGGTGGTGGTTTAGTGGAGTCTGATGATGACGATAATGAGGAGGAGGCTGAAGACTCGTCCGAGTCAGAGGATGAGGATTTCAACCAATCTTTAATGCATTGTACGGTGGCTGAATTTTTTGCCTGGGTGCAATCTGTTGGTGGTATGAATGCTTTTGTTTCAAATCTGTTGCCGGCTCATCCTCTACCAGAAGGTCTGGAAGTCCAATTAAATAATTGGTTACTTCCAATCATTCCATTGGATACTTCTGATTCACCCGTCCTGCAAGATGTCGCAGCCATACTGGACCAGGAGTTGACGAAGGGTGCTATATTTTGGAGCAGAGATGATCTGCTTGTTGCTGTTGGTCTCTGGCATATGGAGAAGAGACAAGAATTTAAAGTCACCTGGTCTGACAGTACTCGTGTTGAGTACAAGTGCAAACGAGATGAGAGTTGTTCGTTTCTTATACGTGCTACGTGCAAAGCTCACTGTTGGATTGTATGCAAGTTCAAACTTGTTCATAGTTGCAGGATGAATCTTGCTGGAGTTGGAGCACGTAATGTTCGTTCGAAAGCCGTGGCTGCTTATTTTGCAAGGAAGATGCGTCGGCAAGGGTCACTCATCAAACCGCGTGAGATTATGGCCGAGCTGCAAAGAAGTTTTGGCATCCAGACGACTAATGCCCAAATGGGTCCGCCTAAAATAAAGCTCCCACCACTGATTCGATCTGCTGTGTTAGGGGCAAGGTCTAAATAATAATTTAAACACTGAAAAGCATATACCCCCCATGGAAATGAACTCCACCTACCCAAATCCTCAACCAGAACATATACCGAACTCTCAATCTTTCTTTTTTCGGAAAGTCCTAAAGCAAAATTCCAAGCTGCTAATATATTAGCCACCCTCAAGTACAAACCCCGATTAGTGCGTTCTATTTTTTTATCCCTAAAAATCTTCAATAATTCTCTAGCGCTAAGATTCTTACCCCCACAAACTGTACGAAAAACCGAAGTGCTAGAAGGATCATGCTCGGCACAGGGATCAAAAATACTAGAACCAAAAATAAATCATGTAACTAATGCAAATTCGGGCACTCCAAATTCTATAATATGCCGATTAATAAAAAACCAAAAAGCATTAGGGGATTCACTAGTAATTTGATAGCCTAATAGCTCTATTAATGGTTGCGATGCACTAGGACCATTTTTTTTCCAAATTAATAAGTTACCGAACGGCCCACTAATAAATTGATTAAGCAAGTCATCACCCCCTATCGAATTTAATGTATCATTAATAGTCTCTAAAGTGGTCACTTTAGTGTATAAGTTAACTTTAGTAATTAGACCACGAAAAGAGGGCCTAATCCACTGTGGCTGCAAAAATCAAACACAAAATGCAACAATTATGAAGATTCGCCAATTTAACATGTAATTTAATTCAACAATATGCATAATTCAACAAATTCAACCAAATGCATAATTCAAAATAATTGCAACAAAAATTATTCATTCAACAAATTCTAGGCGAATTACTTCAACAATTGCAAGATAATATATTTAAAAAATTCCACTAATTTCATTCGAATTAATTCACCAAATTGAAAATAAAATAATTCAACAAATTACCAAAAAATCAACCCAATTACACACGACATCCATGTAAATAATTCAACAAATTCAACCAAATAATTCGACATTCTACATTCCAAACATGTAAATATTCAAATTTAACATATACCCATTCCAATCTATGCATAAAACCATTAAAATCTATAAAATTTCAAGATAAAAAATCTTATTTTTTATTCGAGTATAAACCGTAAAAAACGAAGATAAATTGGAGGAGTGGGATTTACAAACTTACTTCTTGACCGGCCATGTCAATTAAACAATTGAAATTGGTGGTTGGGAAGGATTGAGCAGTCGACTTCGTGAAGGGGACCAGACCCAGTTTTTATTTCGACGCAGAATGGGGGAAACCGACACAGAATGGGGGAAAAAAGGGTTTTTTCGTGTTCAAATATTTTTTTTTCAGAATTTTGACCGGGTCGATATGAGGTCGGTATCGGGTTGGTCTCGATAATGACGATACCAACCCGGGTCGGTTTCGGGTTTAAAAGCGGGTACAGTCTGATTCGGGTCTGATCTGACTCGGGTCGGTTTCAGTTTGAACGGTACCGACCTGAGCCAAAAATGGTCTGATCCGGGTCAAATCGTGGTCTGATCCGGGTCTGATCCATTTTTTATTTTTATTTTTTTTTACGAAATCTAATTTTTCAAATAACTTATAATTCTATTGTTTTTAAAAAGTCCGAATATTTCCAGTATTTTAAATTATAAAGTTAATAAAATTTAAATCAAAAATTATTGTTGTTTGAAAAAAAGTACACTAACATATGACTTTAACTGAAAAGTGTACTTTTGGGTATTTTTGATATGTGTTATAAAAAGTGGGTATTTTTAATATGTGTATAGGCCTAAATGGGTATTTTGAATTTTCCTCTCTAAATGTATCATAGACTATCTTAAACAATTTAGTACAATATTTATGTCCAAAAAAATTGATAATATATAGTAATAAAAAGAAATTGTAACATTTGTGTGAATGAAAGAGACCCACGAGTGGTTTCGTCCTAAAATTCCCCACGTCAATTATCTCAATTTGAACTTGAGTCACTCCGACAAAGCGTAGCCCTTCAATTTCCCCCCCCTCTCTCTATATCAACAAAAGCAAGGTGAAGAATGCAAACTGACCTCTCAACTGATAATCCACCAAAAGGAGAAACCACAATGTATTATATTAAACCCCATAATCCTACCAAAAGCATCAAAATTATATATTTTCTTACAAATTAAAAAAAAAAAAGTAGTTAAACCTTATTTGTGCATGTATCACGATGTAAGTTGTAACAAACAACAGAATTCCTCGGAGAGTGTAGTGAGCTACAGCTGCAGTCGCTGCCAGGTAACTATCTCTCTCTCTCTTCTTCAATTCTTCATCTTAATCTTCTAATATCAGGTCCCCTCTCAACCTCCTCTGATTCAGATTTCTCTGCTAATCCCTTTTTTTACTGCTGAAAGGTCCATTTTATTCCATTTTTTCAAACAACCCATCAACTTTCTTCAATTTGAATTCAAGAACCATGATTAAACCACCTATATCTATCATCCATCCCATGAAAACAACACAAAAAAGATCAAAATCTCCAGTTTTTCTGAACATGGGATCTTACTCTGGATTCCTCTTGCAAAAATTGTCTTCTCTTATTCATGCTGCTTCCCTATTTCTGATTCCGGTTTTCTCCTATCTATACAGGTGTTCTATGTTCAGAAATCTACGTTTTCTTTTAATCAATTTATCTCGTTTATGTATTTGGTTACTGACAGCTTCTTGTCGAATGCCGACAGGTCGAAGAAATTGGAGGTTTTGTGGAATAATATGGATGATAAGGGTATGGTGTTTGTAGAAGCAGAGCGTGGAGGTGACAACAATGGAGACAAATCGGAGCTACATTTGAAGTTCAAGTTTCCAACGTTTGAAGAGTTCAGCAGAGTCCAGAAAGGAAGAGGCGACTCCGACTCGTCCGCGCTCGAATCCGCCTCTTCCAGACGACCTGTCACTGTCAGTGCCTTCATCGAGGTACTGACCACTTTAGATATCAACACTGATGATAAAAATGGAGAGACTGCCGAGTTTTTTTCTGGTCCAAAGCTCGTGAGAAAAGGTGATGATGAAACAGTACAAGTACAACAAGAAGCAGCAGCAGTTGAGTTGGGAGAAATCGAAGAGCATTCAGAGAGGGGAAGCGGAGATCCAAACAAGTTGGAGTCGTTGTGGGAGCATCAGGAGCTGATTGAGCAGCTGCAGATGGAGCTGAGGAAGGTGAAGGCTTCAGGTCTGCCCACCATTTTGGAGGAATCAGAGTCCCCGAAAATGGTGGAGGACTTGAAGCCATGGAGAATAGAAGAGGTGCAGCACCGAGATTGCATTCACAACATGTACAAGAGCTATCGAGAAATGATGCGCAAATTCGATATCCTCAATTATCAGAAGATGTACGCCATGGGTTAGTCCCTCATCCCATTCTGCGCTTCTAGATTTTTTTATTTAATACTCCGTCCGTATGATCTCCATTGTTGGATGTTTGTAAATATATATATATATAGATACACTCAAGTGCTAAAATTAAAGTTTGTGCTAAATTAAATGAATCTAATCTCTTGGAATGATAGTATCAATGATTGAGATTAAAGCATAAAGATTAAAAAATTAAGTATAATTTTCGTTCGTGCTTAATTGCTTTATAAATCGTGTGCTTAATTCGATTAAGCATAATTTATAAAGCAAAAAAACATAAATCTGGGAAAATATTTTAATCTTAACCATTGAATTTTTAGATGAATGGTGTAGATTCATTCCTTTTTAGCACAAACTATTTTTTAGTATGTGAATCACTTCCTATATATATATATATATATGGAGCGGATCCAGTGAGAAAACTCTTAACGTGAGAAAGTGAGAAAGATGCTTGATTGCATTTATGACATTGCTTGATTGTATTCAGGTTGTTGCTTGATTGTGCTTTAATTGTTGCTTGATTATTTTGTTGCTTGATTGTGTTTTAGTTGTTGCTTGATTCAATATCAACCATTGATTTTTTTAGATCTGATGGACATAATTCATTCTTTTTTCTCACATGAGGATTTTTTTTTACATGATCCCTCCTCTATATATATATATAGGGAAGGGATCATATGATAATAAATAAGTATATTAAAAATAAGAATGAATCTCATCCATTAGATCTAATTAAATCAATGGTTGATATCTAATCAAGCAACACTTAAAACGCAATCAAGCAACAAATGATCAAGCAACAACTGAAATACAATCAAGCAACATTGTAATCAATCAACAACTAAAACACAATCAATCAACATTGTAAAGGTAATCAAGCAGCTTTATCATTTTATCATGGGAAGAATTTTATCACCGGATCCAATCCCTTTATATATATATATATATATATATATATATATATATATATATATTTATGAAAACAATATATTTAAGCAAACTATTGGCATTACATAATTTTTCAATCATTATATAATTTTTCTTTTTCATAATATTATATTTAATATTTTATTATCTAAGATTATTCAAAAGTTATTTTTTAAAATCATTATGAGAAAATAATAAAAATATAAAAAATATTAGTCCATATAAATGAAATACCTTCAATTAGTAATATGTACCATATAATTGGAATGTGGAGTATCATATAATATTTGGGAGGGTACTAACGCTGAATAGTTTCTAGCCTCTAGGTGATACCTAGTCGTTAGCTTCATTTTATTTTTTAAAAAAAATATAAAATTGTTATTAAATGAAAATAAAATTACATAAACTATAATTGTTATTTAAAAATCATTTTAGAGGACTTGGTGCATTAGATTATAGATGAACAAAGTTACTAGTGAACTATTTGAACTTTATTTGATAGAAATTTATTTGAGCTTATTTATTAAATAAATTAAATGTATGCTTTATGTTTTTGATTTGTGAATAAAAACTAACATTAAATATAAAATTATTAACTTTATATTAATAGTTATAATTAAAGAGTACTCATAGGATAATTTTTTTATTATTAGTTATAAGAAGAAATTGAATATTATATTTTTTAAAAATAAATTTTGTTTTAAAATATGTTTTCTAGAGCGGCTCAATTGAATTAATGAATTTTGATGTATTCAACAAATAACTTAATTAAAGTTGGGCTCCATTTGATCAAACATTACTCAGTCTAATCTAATCTAATGGTTCTATAGCACTTGTATCCGCAAACATATTCGATTATATGATTTTTACGAGTTTATTAATTACATGATCCACAATTGCATCAAGTGCAGGTTTTCTGCAGCTGAAAGCAACAGCGCCGCGAAAGCCAAGCTCAGCCCCGCTGCTGAAGTGGCTCGTCTCTCGAAACCTAGCGCACAAAAAGCGCAGCAGCAACCTGATGAACGAGCTGCAGGGCGAGCTCGAAGTGGTGTACGTGGGGCAGATGTGCCTATCCTGGGAATTCTTGCATTGCCAGTACCACAAAGCCTTAGACTTATGGAACTCCGATCCGCACGCCCTCCGCCGCTACAATGAGGTGGCCGCCCAGTTTCAGCAGTTCCAAGTTCTGCTCCAAAGGTTCACCGAAGACCAGCCTTTCCAGGGGCCAAGAGTGCAGAGTTATGTCAAAACCAGATGTGTTCTTCGCAATCTTCTACAAGTCCCTCTCATACGAGGTAAATCAAATTAAGGAAAAACACCCAATTTTATTCAAAAAAAAAAAATTATTTGTCAATTTTTTTTCCAAAGTAATTTATTAGGAAATTTAATCCAAAATAATATACTGTTTGAAAATTTTCATCCAATTTTTTTTTTTTTTTTTGAAAAAAACAGTGAAGTTATTTACAATAAATCACCAGTTAAATTCCATGCACGCAGTATTCATGTTATGCCCAACTGACGTCCACGCGAATTATCGATGAATTTGACATTACGCAAAATTTAACGGGTGATTCATTATAAATAAATTACCGTGCGTTAAGTTGGATAAAATTCTTCTTTTGGATATGGTCCTCTAATGAATAACACTTCCGAAAAAATTTCAAGAGCAAAAGGGTGTGTTTATAGATAATTGTGTTTTGATTTGGCAGAGGATTGCTTGGAGGGAGACATGAGAAAAGAGGATGAATATGGCGTGAGTAGTGAAATGCTGGTGGAGATGGTGGAGGAGTCGATTCGGATATTTTGGCAATTCGTTCGATCCGACAAGGACTGCAGCCTCATTGCATCCCACAACAAACTGCCTCAGATTAACACACCCGAAGATCTCAAGTTGCTTGTAGAGGTCCGGAAAATTCTTCTAAAGGTTTGCCCCTCATCTACTGTTCGTTCATTTTTTTTAGTAGTGCTTGCGGTTGAGTCAAGTCCCTCAGAGTTAAGCTCAGACAAAAAATTCTGAGACTCGAGCTCAAAACTTTGAAGCTCGACTTGATGTTAAGCTTGACTTGATCGAGATTCATTTTTATTATTTTTTTGATTTTAATGAAAAATTATGAATATATATATATATATGAGTCTATTTAGTTCGATAAGACTTGTAAACTTAAGGTACGATCCACTCATTGAATAATCTCTGTCTGTATATAGCTTTGGTGAAAGACTTGATCAAATTATTAGATAGATAAGTTGGAGTCCTAACTCATTCCAAATATATGGTAAACGAGGTGGAACTAATGCCCCCATATAAACTTGTAGATGATTCCAATATGAGACATCAGAATATGAAGATCATTAAAATATCATGAGTCATTGTTTAAATATTATGCAATTCATATTTCTTTATCAAAATGGGTTGGTGAGAGAGCAAACTCATACACTCTTTTGCATATATGTCCACTTTTTTAGGATATGATAGTTACTTTTGGTCATTTTATAAGTGTAGCTTTACTTTAAAAAAATATTTTTAAGTATATTTTTAAATTAGGTTATTGATAAAAAGGGATTAGCTCGATTTGAGCATGTTTGATCCGAAAATTTTACTAGGATATTCATGGTTTCTTTTCGCACAATTCAACTTTTAACTGAATAGACCGGCATTTTCACAAGCTTGGGTATACTGTGATTTGGGTGCAGAAGGAGAAGAAGGTGAAGGATGCATTGAGGAGTGAGAGCTGCATTTTGAAGAAATTAAGAAAGCGTAGGGAAGAAGAAGATGATAGTGAGCAAGCTCTTCAGTTTTTTGCTCAAGTAGATGTGAAATTAGTTTGTAGAGTTTTAAACATGTCAAGAATTTCTAAAGACCAACTAGTTTGGTGTCAAAATAAGTTGAACAGGATTAGCTTTGTTAATAGGAAAATATATGTGGAACCAGCCTTTTTGCTATTCCCATGCTGAACAAAGAAATAATCATCTACCAAAATATCTCACTCTTTTTTTTTTTTTTTTTTAATATTTCATTTCTGTTTCATTTATTTATTTATTCATTGTATGTTGATCTGATTCAGCCACTTTAAGTCTAATTTATGTATGTTTTAATCCAAAATCTTACTATTTTCAAAGGGTGCATTAGAATTGAATTGAGTTTTGAATCTATTGTCGAATACTATGAATTTGAGACACTTAATCACATTCTATTCGAGCATGAACAAAATGTCTTTTTGATTTCTTTCAAAAATAAAATATTTTTCTCTTAGGTTCAAGTACTTAAAAATAAAATATTTTTCCTCAATACTTCAAGTTTCTTGGGTTCTTCTCTTTAAGTTCAGAAACTTGGTTCATGACATATCGAGCTTTGATTTCTTGATCGCTCGCTCGATCTTTAACATCTAAGTTTCTAGTCTATTACAACTCGATCAATCCTATACAAGGATTACCTTTAGAGACTCTAGAAACTTATCACTAAAACAAGTTTTGACACTTCAAAACATCAAATTAAGGAGTAAACTAAAACTCAGTTTCTAACAATTTCCCCCTTTTTGATATTGTCAAAACTACTTAACTAAAGTCAGGTTAAAGAAAGAATTGGCAAGCTGAGTTTACAAAGGACACTACTCAGAAAACCAAACCTTTAACCGACCCCACTCTATTTGATCCTCCCCTTGAATTGGAGAGATATTACTCGATTAATCTAAAATGAGCGAGATAAAAGTAAGTTTGCTGATCACATGGAAAGTGTGAGTTCAACCAGGTTCAAAACAAACAATAAGGGAGAGAGAGAGACAATGAGTGATTGTCTTCAATTCAGTTTCCAGTTTTTCATTAGATGAAGAAATTACAAGTACAGTCATATAAAAAACTAGAAACTGAAAATCAGAAAGTTCAAAAACTTGATTACCCAGAGGTTCATGGAGGAGGTTGCTCGGATGAGGATAGTTTAGGAGCATATAGCTTTTCAACTAGATCCATGAGAGATTTAAATTGAGGCACCCTCCTCGTTTCTTCAGCTTCCTCACGCCTAAGCCTCTCTTGCTCTTCAGCCTCCCTTCTCTGCTTCTCTTCTTCCTTTCTTTTCTTTTCTTCTTCGTCCTTATGTTTCCTTTCTGCGCTCCTCTACCCCCTTTTTGACGACATCAAAGAGGGTCGAGACCGTATGTTTGATGGAGGCGATGGATTCAGAAGTTTCAGCCTCTTTCTTGTCTAGCCTTGCTTTAATCTCCTGATTATCTTGCTTGATCGCCTCAAGCTGTGATTAGAAGTAAGCTTGCATCTCTGTAAGCATGGTAGTTGGTGAGGGACTGGAGGTAGTTTGAATTTGAGTTTCAACTTCAACACTGGGGTCCTGGGCATCTCAGTATAGATGATAGTTGGCAAAAAAGGCACCAGACCCCATGTCCCTCGCCTTGCTTCTTCATCTCTATCATACTCCTCCTTGCGGAGCCTTTCAGCATCATTTGCCTCTTTTCTTTTCCTCTCCTTCCCTGAGCTCAATCATCCTCCTTATTTTCTTGCCCCTTATCAAGTTGGTAGTTTTGGCAAGATTATCAAGGTCAGGGCTTATGATGGTATGGATCAGTTAAGCTGCACTCTCCGTAGTATCTTTCAAAGTCAGTTCATAGGAGAGAGCAACGATCTGCTCTAATTCTTTTTTTTTTCTAACTCAGCAGTAGAAAGCTCCTCCTTAGCCTTTTGAAGCTCAACTTCCACACTCTGTTGCTGCTCAGAAAGCCTCCTCACTTTCTCTATCCTCGTAGCTATGAATTTATGATATGCTGTCGGAGTTGGAGCTAGTGCTGACATTTCCTCAAACTCAGTTTGGGTAGGAGATACCGGAGATATTGGAGGTGCAAAAATGGGGGCATCAGACACAAAGGTAAAGTCAGTTGGAAGAAACATGTGCATATCCAGATAGGCATTCTTCTCATCAAAGGTTTGATTTCTGAAAGCATGAATGGTTAGAAGACTCATTCTTACTTCCCGCTCATTCATTTGCCTCGACTCAGCTTGGGCACTCCATTCCTTCGCCCATATCTCCTCCGATCTCCAAAAGGTTAGTCCCAATCTAGCCTGCATTATTGGATGATCTTCTTCATTAAGCTCATGCTTGACCAGATCGAAGCGTCTCCAAGCGTTGGAACTCCTCCTTCAGAATGTCTGTCATCTTGGTCTCCTTCTCCTAAAACAGATCAAGGTAGAGTAAGCTGATTTCTTCAGAGATTCTTCGCTCTACCCTCTCAGAAATCTCAGCTGCCCATGGGATTAACTTTGCATCTCGAACATTAGCAAGGCCTACTGGTGGGCACCCGTTTCTTAAACATTTAGAGGAATTTTCTGGATGCGGGAGCCCACTGAGAGGTACCTTGTATTCTCCAAACTGACTAGGCTTATAAATTTGATCTTTTGCCCTTCAGTCCCACGGGTGGTACCTCCACACCCCATGCATATCTTTAGAAAAATCACATGTTCATGGATGGTGGGATTAGTCAGCTCCATCTCTTCATCAGATAGGATCGAGGAGTCATCAGATGGTATTTCAAATTCAACATTAGCTCCCTGTCCACCGTAAGAAGAATCAGCGTGCCCAGGCTCAGTGTGGTGCTGAATAATATCATTTTCAGGTTGGGAGGAGGCTTCCCCTTGTGCAGCCTTCTTCCCTTTCTCACTCAATTCCGCCAGTTTTTTCGGGATGGTCGCCTGCTTTTCTGTATCTTGTGGCACAACTTCCTCATCCGCCAATTTTTCTGGGTCGGTTACCCGCTTCTCAACAATTTTTTCTTTCTCAATTTCTTGCACCTCAGGCTCAACTTGCACATTTGCCGGTTGGACAGGGTCCGTCGCCCCTTCAACGATTTCCTTCTCCACCATCACCTCCATGGTTGGCTGCTCAGTTTGTTTCTCAGGATTCTTATCGAAGCCATGAGCTTCTTGGTATAGATGAGCAAATGTAACATCTTCTGGGTGTATCATAGAGGGGAGGAATGATTTGCTGGTCACTTCTGGATCTTGAATGTCAGCTTCTTTCTGGCAGATGTATCCATTTTAGGATCAATATCATCGCCCTTTCGTTTCTTTCTCTCCTCCACCTTCTCTTTGCCCTTCTTGGCACTCTTAGCTTCCACTTCATATTTTCTCCTCAATTCCTCTTCCATACTTACCCTTTTGCTACCTCTCTCCACAATCACCATTTCTCCTTCTCTTGGGCGCCTCTTGAGTGGCCTCGAGGTGGGAGTTCTTGCCTTCTTGACCATAACAGGGATTGTGACTCCTTCAAACAGTCCCTTGGTCGGAATAGGAGGCTTCTCAATTTGAAACTTTTTCTTTAGCCTCTTGTAAGAGGGCTTGCTCGCATCCTCCCCAAGATTTATCAGTTGGGGGAGATCTTTCATCACTATCTGAAGACTCTCCTCCCTCTCATCAGACTCTGTCTCCTCGTCGTCATCACCTCATTCTTCATCACCACCTTCCTCTTCGGAGCTGGAATCTTTCAGATCATGCTTGGGTGGTAAGAATTTAGTAGGGATAAGGGATTCACCATCATCAACCACCTCCAACACTTTGTACAGCAGATAACTCACTTTAAGCCCAAACCCAGCATTGGTGGCGAAAGTACCTTTCTTTGCAATAGTGGCCTTCTTTCCAACATAGTCTAACAACCTCTCAAAAAGAAACTCTGTCTAGTTTCCATAGACTTCATCATATATCGCCATCAACAGAGAGAACTTCTTCTCGCCCATTTCAGAGTACGAGCTTACCTCGAATTGTAACATGCGAATAGCAATGTCATTAAGGAATTCGTAAAAAGCATCAAACTCTTTTGTTTTGTGGTTCATCTTCTAGGCAGTCTGAACCTCCTCCTTCTTCCAGTCGGTCCTATGTTCCTCTATGTGCTTTCACATTTGTTGGGTTCCACCTCCTTGCCAGAGGTAGATACTTCTCTACCAATCCCATATGTCATAAAGGAAACGGCGATCGAAACTACTGACTCAACTACAAAAAGAAGACTTGAATTTTTCGGTGAGGAGGAATCACGAAAAAAGAGGCGACGATAGAGAGCGCTCCAGAAGTCTCATGAACAGAGAGATTATGACAAGTTTAGATTGCAGATGACTCTTGACGAGAGAGATTCTCGCTATGAAGAAGTCATGGCAAGCTACACAGAGAGAAATGCCAAGATTCAAGCTGGAGAAGAAACCGGTCATATTACTCGAAGGGATATTGAGAAGGCACAAGCCGAAAAAGGGAAATGCAAGGTCACGTTTGTTGAGGATGTCGAATCAGCTGCTGATCTTGAATGAAGGCAGATGAAAGAAGTCGTGAAAGAATCAAGAAGATTGCAGACTCCAGCGCAAGGAGAAAGGAGTTCTGACGTGATAACAATTCAGCCCGCCACCATTCAAGGGGGAAGCGTAAGTGCTGAAGAAGTTTCTGAAAGAAGGTTGATATAGACTGTTGTGCAAGAATGAAGCAGTGTTGTTGTTGAAAAGAGTCAAGAAACAGAACAACTTGCTGCGCAAGAAGGAAGCCAGGTTGTTACAATTATGGAAGAAGTCGATCTTGTGCAAGAGTTAGACCAGATTCCGATTGAAGATTCAGAAGATAAGGTAGCAGAGAAGGAGAATTCTAGCCTCAGGAAAAACAAAGAGGACAAAGATTCACAGCAACCAGATGTAGCTATACCAGCAAGAGTTCAACAGATCATCAATCCAACCGACGGAACATAGGATGCTGAAGCACCAACTGCTGAAGAGACATCAATTCCTAAAGAAGCAACAACCTCCATGGATGTTGAAACTCGAGCACGACTACAAGCAGTGCTCACTGCAAGCGTACGAGCAAGGAATGAACAGTATCTACGCAAATTGGGAATGGATCTATCAACAATTCCAGGATGGAATAATGCTGCCGATACTATAGGTGTGCTCGAAAGAACCATTGAATCCATCTGGCAACAACGCATTTCGATTCCCAGCTCTCCAGAAGTTTCATGTATATCCTTTAGTGATATTCCTAGCTCTAATGATGAAGACGATGCAGGAACTGTCACAAATGGAGAATCAGTATTTCGAGAAGAAACTCTACGAGTTCCCATGGAAGGACTACCTGACAGGAACTACAAGGCAAAGAGGATTGTGAAGTGGTGTCTGATATGTGTGTAAAATGACCTATATTTCGAAGTTTGTGCATGCATGTTTGCGTTTATTTTACTCCCATATCATATGTTTTTCGGTTATTTTCATTGTGTTTTCATGTTTTGTGTGATTTGAAGTGTGTAGGATAGGTTTGGAGCATAATTCAAGGTATCCAAGAGCAAATCTACCACTCATTGGTGAATGATTGAAGGCTAAAGGGGTAGATCAAGATCAAGCAAATCTAATTGGGGAAGAAATCATTTACTACTTGTCAATTGTAATGGATCTCTTTCAATTTTACTTTGTAATGATACAATTGAGAGGTATGTAATTTCCTTTGGATGTTGATTTGGACAAGGATGTGTGAAGATTAGGTTGGATTATTGTATGTTTACCTCCCTCTTTGTGATTGAAGCATGTTAGATCTTGTTTCCATTCAACTTGATGTAGGTAAGAGCCAATCACGTTGATAATTGACATAATCATTGCAACCAATACGCGGATAGGCGTGTCGTAAATAGCATGTCTTCTTATGTATCTCAATCCAATCCATGTGCGGAGGAAGTGCATAGGTCTAGAATTCACAAGCTTTTAGGAGTGAGTTAGGGATCGACAACGTAACTGTTTGAGGTTTCTAATTTCATCAACGGTCGATTTATCGGTACAAAGGGAATTGGCTATATAAGAGTGAATTGATCATCCATCTAGGGATTAAAATGTGTTCGCATCTATGCTCTACCTAATCGGATCACATCTATGTTCATTTCAACATCCTTTCTATCTCATTTGAGTGATTTTGTTTGTCTTGTTCTACCGTATTTGCGGAGAAAAATTTAAGTGATTGTTTTGAGATTGAAAGATGATGAATGTTGGTTTAATTCATTGTTTGTACATGTTGTTAGCTTAGGTTTAATTTGAATGTCTAGATTGATAAAAATTACTCAACGATTTTGTATTGCCTAGCTATTAGACTTTGCCGTAGTATCCCGATAATCTAGTGGGAGAAGGGAAGAAGTAGCTGGATTGATAATTAAACCTTGTTGTGCATTGAGAATTCGTGTGAGTTTTTAGTGTGCATCAGTGTCCTCCTGTCACGGTGAAGGATGAGGAGAACGATGATCTCATCTCCTGGTCAAAAGATATTTGCACTTTTATAAAAGCTCAAGCTGCCGTAGAAGTTGAGAATTCATATCCTGCTGAACTACAAGGCGAGTCGTCCGAACAAAATTGCTTGAGAACAGAGTTCAAGAGATGGAGATCCTTTGATTATGCCACTCATGAACTGCATTATGAGGACCGCTCAATTATGATGGCCAGGAAACGCGATGACGGTAAAAACTGCAACACTTTATCACGTTAAATTTATCAATCCAGGTTCTTTCAATTCGCTCTCATGAACATCATTTACTCGTTCGAAGGAACTTATAGCTAGGCAAGCACAAGTCGTTGAGTGTTTATCTAACTAGGCAAAAATCATAACAAACCTTGCATAAATGAAATAAAGCATAAATCCAAACATGTTCAATTATCTTCCAATGTTCAAGCAATCAATTCTCTCCAATTAGGTAGAAAAAGTATCAAGTGCAACAATGAGATAAGAGTGAGTATTGAATGAATGTCAATTGTGTCTAGTTTGAGTCAAATCATGTTGTAAACCATGTTTAATCCCTAGGAGATTGAGCAATCGACTCTACACTCGTTAACCCTTTGTCACGATGATCTAGCGGTCGATGATGCTAAGACTCGCAAACAGCTACGTTATTATGCCCCAGACCACTCCAAATAGAACGTCAATTATCGTCCTACGACCTAGCACCGCACAAGGATTGGAGCTAAAATCATATGAATCAACACTATTCACGACGATTTCGCCCGCGTGTTGGCTGCAGCGTTCACGTCAACTACCTCCTAAGCTGGCTATTACCTACACCTAAGAGGTAAGGAACAAGTTCTAGTGCAATTCAAGCTCTCAAAGGAAAGTAAACAATCAAAATTCAATCTCAATTCAACACAATATTCATCCAATCAATACTCACAATAGAGTTTAGTTCCTTATACCTTCAATTGTGTACAATACAATAGAGAAAATGATAGAATCCATTACAAATTGATAGGTCAAATGATGATCTTCCTCAATTGTCTTCCTTGTACTCAATCTACCTCTTGATCTTCCTTGATCTTCACCAAATATAGATGAATGTGGCCTAGATCTCCTTGAATGTGGATGGGGAGTGTTTGGAAGATGGATTGGGAGAGAATTCTCGCGACGGTTATTTGGAATTTGACCAAAATTTATTTTAAAATTCGAAGATCCCCCTTTTATAAATGAGCTAATAGGGCCTCGGATCGCCCAGTCGAAGCTGGAAACCGCCAAACCGCTGAAAAACCCGCTCTGGCTCGTCCGATCGGATTTGGCTCGACCGAGCCTGCTCTCTATTGGCAAGGCTCAATCAAGCAGGCTCAGCTCGGCCGGTCGAAGTCTCTGTCCGGCTTAGCTCGGCTGGTCGACGCCTCCAAACTCCAAACTCGTGCGATTTGCCTCCAAAACTCCACCAAAAATGCTAGTTTATGCTTAAAACTCATCCTACAACATTCCAAACACAAAAACACGAAAACACAACGAAAGAACAACAAAAACTTATGATATGAGAGTAAAATGGCCACAAACATGCACGCTCACACATCGAAAATTAGGTCATTTTACACACATATCAGATGGGTCTCAACTACTAGAGGAGTGAAGAAGAATGGGCAGACGATTGGATGGATCAGACATCCAAGGGACAGTATACGGAGAAGCAAGTTGCTGCAAGGCTCCAGAAGATCCAGGCTCACAGAGCAGCCACCGGAGATCGTTCGCTGCCGCCTTTCGAATATGCTGTTGTAGACTCTCCACCATTCGCTCAGCAATTTAAATCTCCTGCCACTAGACGACAGATGGCCGCAGTTGAGGAATTGAAGAAAAAATTAGCCAAAGAACAAGCCGCACGAAAGAGAGAAGAGGATAGGAGGAGAATGTTGGAATTTAAGGAAAAAGTCCTTACTCAACTTGCCAACAAATCTTCCAAGATGCAGAGTGTTAGGCCGCCCTCCCCTGTTATTGAAGCTGAAGAAAAAAGAAAGGAGTATGCACCTACTGCAGCAACTCCTGTTGATCAACCATCCACTTCTACTCAAAGATTGGCTACCGCTATTTCTATGCCTACCACATAGAATCAAATAGTGCTATCAGAGGAACCCCAAATCATGGCGATTGAGCCCTTGAGCTCCAGTACTTATCAGAGGGACCTCCAACAATTCATCCATACAATGGTAGGAAGAAGCATCGGAGGGCATCTTGTACCAATTGTGCGCACTGAAGTTACCAATCAAATGTCTGGAGCAAAAGGCGAAATACTTGCTGCTCAACAAGACAACTTTGAGACCTTCTCCACCAGAATTTTTGTTGCGATCAAAGAGGGGGAAGAGAAGAGGTTAGCAGAAGAAGCAGAAAGATTGAAGGAGCAAGAAGATAGATTTCGTTGCTTTGAGGCTCGAAGACAACAGGGAGAAGAGTTAAGGAGACAACGCGAAGAGGAGGAGAGAGAAGAATTGAAGAGAAAGAGAGAATCAGAAGACAAGAAAGAGAAGTTGTCTTAGACAACTTCATGAAGATGACGATGGAAGCACTTAAGAATGTGAAGAAGCCCACTGTCGGTTCCTCAAGTGCCAGACATGCTGCTGATTCAGACTCTTCAACAACTAAAGAGTAACATCTCTTTTAACTCTACGAGTCTCCTGGTAGAAAAACTTGAAACTTTTGATTTTCAATTTGGGTGTGTGTTTCATGTACTGCTGAGCATGATATTTTGAATGGAAACTAACCCAGGTTGAAGACAACATCTCATTGTCTAACGCTGATCTAAGTGAATTAGGTGAAGTTACACATTTAGTGTAATCAGCAAACTGCATGGATGTGGTGTGTGTGAAATGTTTCTATGACTGCTTGATGAAATTATGTGTGAATGTGCTATGTGTTGATCTGATGAAAGATATTGAAGCCATTTACTAGATGAAAATTGTTGAATAATCAAGCAATACCCTTGATATTTTAAAGGAGAATGTTTAGGAACAATACTGAGTCTACTACAGTTGAGATGTTGAGAATAGACTTGATGGGAAAATCTTTGTAATCTCAGTAATCAGCTTTCACATGATCAGTAAGAGTTAAAGCTTTATATAGAGGCTTTGATCGCACCAAAAAATGGGAAATTGTTAGGAATATTGTTAGATATTATAAAAACCCCTTTGGTTGTAATTGATTCATTATCTTAGGATGATATGTTTTGGTGCATCAAAGCTCTAGCAACTCAGTAACGAGTCAATTGTAAAAGTCATGTATAGGAATTCATATACTCGAGTTGTAATAGAATTAGAAAGAAGAAGAATCGAGGTTGCTAAAGGAGTCAGCAGATTTGACGAATTGCTGAAGATTGCGAAAAGAAGAAAGGGCCAGCAATACGGAGGAACATTACAAGAATGCTGAAGGAATAACTCCAGCAGAATTCGAAGGTCTTAGCTCAAACTGCTGAGATACCACCCGCGTGCTAGAAGCCAGCAAACAACAATCAACAATCAAGAAAAGATACAAAGTCGAAGATCAGACGGATCACAAATCACAAGAAAACCCAACGAATCAGAAGATAGAATAATCATGATACACAAAGGAGGGTTCAGACCTACGAAGGATCCGTTCTGACAGAGACGGCTACAGATAGACGCTATGCCAATCAGAGACGAGGAGAGTTGAAGAGTCTCTGTCCACTGCAGAAAATGGAAGAACGTAGATAGGCTAGCATTGCCTTTGAGTCTAACGGATAGGATTCAAACAGCCGTTTGAATCCTCACCTATAAATAGATGTCATCCTTATTTGATTCAAAGGTTCACGAAGTTCTACACTCAGAGATAACAAAAGGAGATCGAATACATTCTCTACATTATGCGAACACATCCGAGCTAAGTTCTTGACTGAAGCTTTTCATAAGCATTCATCTCTAAAGCTCAAGACCTGCGTAGTTAAGCTTCCAAGGTTATTTTGGGATTCTTTCTATTCTGGAAAGAATCTCGCAGTCACGATTGCCGTGCAAACGTGATTATTACAGGCAGCACCAACACAAGGATAGGTTCCGGGAAGAACTATAAAACTCCCAACAGTCGACGTCCAAGGAGAAGGTAGGTTTGTCTCACTTTATGGAGCGAAACCGATTGAAGATTGGAGATCGAGGTGCTTGAAGGTGCGCGCTGACCAGACGGAGGAGCTGCTCAACGTTAGACATCAGGCCTGACCTTATACTCATTCTTCTAGTTAATTTTCAATCGGAGGACTGAAGAGTGGACGTAGAACAGATGTTCGAACCACTATAAAATCCTTGTGTTCTTTACTGCTTTATATTGTTATATTCTGCGCATATATATTTGAAACTCAACACATCAAGTGTTGTAGTATAAATTGCAATTTGGACTAACGAATAGTCGAACTAAAACACATTTGACAAACACTTGCTAAGTCGAGACCTTAGCAAGATAAGTGCAAGATTAACTTAATACTTCCGCTGCATACAAAACACTTTGATCGGGGACCAACAATTGACCCTCATACTAATGTCCACAGTCAGTATGGAAAACGCCCTCATACTGACTTCTCCCGATCAGTATGGAAAATCCTCATACTGACTTCTCCTAGTCAGTACGGGAAAGCCCTCATACTGACTTCTCCTGGTCAATATGGAAGACCCTATACTGAGTGCCCCAACTCAGTTTTGGTCAAGGCTATACTAGGTGAAAACCAAGTTTCAAGGCGTGCAGTTCTTCAGTTCTCGAGCATCTCTTTTGCTCGGCCTTCAGCCTAAGTTTTATTACAACTCGATTGATCATATAAAAAGATTACAGTTTAAAACTCTAGACACTGAAAAACTGACTAAGATGGCTTTTACAATCTTTGACCCACCAAAACACGAAAAATAACGAAGGATTTCTCTAACAAAAATCCTAACACCATGAAATTACTTATTTATGAGCTCAATAATTAAGATGTCTCAAATTCGATGTTGTCATACTTACTTTCTCAATTACCAAGATTTTATAATATAAAATGTCCCAATCAAGATTTAGGGCTTTTTTTAATAGTACTACATTTATTCATATTTTCAGATATTACGAGAAAACTTGAAATAATTATAATTTCTTGATTATAAATAAATTATTTCACCACTATATCGCGAGGAGATAGGATTTAGGTTTCTTTATTATGATTTGAAGGGGAAGGCAAAGCACATTTAATGCCACGCGGTTTCGGTGAGGAGAAGAAAACATACACACAGCAGCTAGCTGACTTTTGGGAATCCATGGTGTGATTTAATGAATATGAATTTGCTGTCAACTTTTTGACTCTTTCTCCCACCTTTTTTTCTTCAATTTTCTTTTCCTTCCCTACAAATTTTCAAGGTCAGCGTCATCATTTCTAGGTCTCCTCTCTCTCTATATATATGTCGATTAAGCAACCTTAGTCCCATAAGACCATTGTCCCATCAGTTTCAAAGAAGGAAAATACCCTTTTTCTTTCTCTTAAGTCGTCTGCTAAATCAATCTAGAGAGAGAGATAGGAAATTAAGGGGATGGGGAGGCCACCTTGCTGTGATAAAGTGGGAATGAAGAAAGGGCCATGGACTCCTGAAGAAGATATAATGCTAGTTTCATATGTTCAAGAACATGGCCCTGCAAACTGGAGGGCTGTTCCTACAAATACAGGTAAATAAAATGAAAATGAAAATCAATATTAAAATGAAACCCTCATTTCTTTGTTATTCAGAAATATAGTACAGTTTCCACAAATGAAAAAAAAAAAAAAACAGTAGATAAATAAATACTCTTCTTCATTAGCGTCTATTTCCAGAATAATCTTTTTACATCTTCCCCCTTTTTATTTTTAGTTTTTTCCTTTTCCAAATTTCAAAAATAGTTGTGAAATTGATTAAACCTTTTAGTGCCAAACACTAAAAATAGATCTAAGTACTACGTGCATCTGAAAAATCCTTGATATCAGTGCCAAATTCCGAAAGTTTTATACATATGACCAGCAAAAATGGACTCAACCTAGGAAAGCATGAATAGGTGTAAAATCATCGAAAATTCTCGTTTTTAATAATAATATATTAATTTTATTCACCACTCTACCTTAAGCAGGGACAAATTTAAGAGTTTATGTAAGTCAACATTATTGCAAAGTAGTCAAAAAAAAAAAAAAATCTGTGTTGGGAAATGAGTGAAATGTTAGAAACAAGGTTGAGATAACTTCATTTTGGTGAATTTTTTTTTAGGGCTAAGAAGATGCAGCAAAAGCTGCAGATTAAGGTGGACTAATTATCTCAGACCAGGAATCAAGAGAGGCGCATTCACCGACCACGAAGAGAAGATGATTATTCAGCTTCAAGCCCTATTGGGAAACAAGTAATTCCCCGACATGAATTTGGATTCAGACTAAGACAGACCGATAAATAATTTAGTAACTAATTTCATATATATCGTGTTCAATTTTAATTCGTTGCAGATGGGCTGCCATAGCTTCATATCTCCCGCAACGAACAGACAACGACATCAAGAACTACTGGAACACACATTTGGTGAAGAAGTTGAGCAACGCATCTGAAACTCATTTCCCACGCTCAATTTCGCAAGGGAAGTGGGAGAGAAGCCTGCAAGCTGACATCAACACGGCCAGACAAGCCCTTCAAGAGGCGATATCCGTTGAAGAAAACAGCTGCAGTTTGTCCGAGATCTTGTCAAATTCCGACACGAAACCTAGTCCGTCATCCTCGTACGCTTCCAGCACTGAGAATATCGCGAGATTGCTCAAAGATTGGGTGAAGAACACGCCAAAACCCGAAGACTCCAAATGCTCGAGCAGCGCCAACCAGAATTCGTCCAGCTGCAGTGGGGATGTTCTTGCTGAGGGGGATTTTTCTGAAGTGTTTGATTCCTTGTTTGGTTTGGACCAGGTGTTTGATCAGTGTTCGAATTCTGATGATTTTTCGAGATCAACCTCTCCTAACATTCCTAATGGTGATACGAAGCCCGGCCCGGCCGAGTTTGGCCCGTTATCAGTTCTTGAGGAATGGCTTCTTGATGATCATGGGAAGGATGATTATCTGGAAAATCTTTCATTTGATAACGATGGAAACCCAATTTTGTTTTAGAAGATTTTGTATTTATTTTCTACATTTTTAGATATTGAGGATTTTTTTTAGTCTAGAAATATGGTTTGGATCATATTCTCTCGATTTCAGAATATTGTAGTATTGCACTAGTATGATGCACAAAATTTATAATTATTTGGAATACAATAATATTGAATTTAAAGTTTTATTTAAGATTTATGTGTTATGGATATCAATATAAAATCATGAGAAATAAATAAATGAACACAACTTATATAGAAGTAATATATTGCATATACTTTACGAAAAATCTGTTTATTAATGCACGCTACTTGTACAAGGAAATGAATTAAGTTACTCTAATCTCAATTCTAAAAAAGTTTATTCGGACTTGTTTAACGAAGATTATTTATTAAATAATTTAAATTTAAGTTTTATAGTATGTGAACAAGTTTGTTAATTACCTAAAAATATTAGGCAAATTTTTAGATGAGAGGGTCTCATCATTTTTATTGTGAGACGAATTTAATGATGTGTATAATTTATTGAAATGATATATCTTTTATTACAAATGATGTATTTCTTTGTTACAAATAATGTAATTTTTTACACAGAAAAAAAAATATAATGATATATTTAATTTATTGAAATGATGTTTTTCTTTATTGTAAATGATGTATTTCTTTGTTGAAAATAATGTAATTTTTAAAATGAAATGATATATTTAACTTATTGAAATAATATATTAAGGTTCGTGTCACAATAAAAAAATAATGAGACCGTCTCTCAGAAGACCAACTGAAAATATTATTAGATATAAAATTATTTTTTATATTATTTAAGATAAAATCTTTAATTAACTTTGTAAACTGTATGTGAAAATTTTCTGTACGTATAGCTATAATATTCTTTATAATAAAATAATTTATAAATAATAATAAATATTTTAACTATAATATTCAAAATTAGAAAAGTATATTTATGCTCGATTAAATTTGTGAATTTAGAAGTATTTCATACAAAATTTTAACTTTAATTCATAATAATAAGTCAAAACTTTAACAAATTAGAATTACCTACAATATATTGAAAGTGCGATAACAAATTGAAGTTAGAGGTTGGAATGATGAGAAATAGAAATAATTATATTCAGATATTAGTGGACAGCTTTATAAATAAATCATTTAATTTTATCAGTTTAAAATTTCAAGTTGTTCTCCATTTTAATTGTACTACTGCAATGAAATAAATTTCCTTAACTACCAAACCATGACTATGTCCATTAATATTTCTGTGATTATTAAATATTTAATTATTCCAATTCCTACAGCCTTTTATTTGACATTTAATTGCAATTAATTATCTTCTTTAATTTATTGTTTTTAATTTCATTTCAGTAGCTGTATGATTTTCTGTCATTTTAGTCTTCTTATCTGTTATAAATTGATATTAATAACTCCTTATGTACTATTTAAACAATTTTATTTACTCGTAATACGTAGGTCTCTAATCAAAATACATAAAATAAATTGCGAAAATAATTAAAATAATCGTGTGTGGGGCTCGTTTCTTAAGTCTCAAAGCCAGCTCGTTTAATATATATTCCATCCGTCCCATAATTTTAGTCATGTTTTTCTTTTTCGTCTGTTTCAAACATTAGTCATCTTTCCTAAAATGGAAAGTAATACACACTCACTAATAAAATATTAATTTCATCTATCTCTTCTCACATTGATATCTGTACCGAAATTAAACAAGACTAATATTATGGGACGGAAGGAGTATAAAATACTTAGGTAGTCCAATTAAAGATTATGCTTCCGTAACACCCCACCTGCTCAAGATTTATGAGTTTCAAACATAAGTTGAGAGTTGTACAAAGTGAACAATTTAAATAAGAAGAAAATAGTTAATAACTCAAGAGTTTATGGTTGTTAAGAGTTTAAGTCGTTACGTTCACTCTTCTTCCTATTAGACCATCTCCAACCGAAAAACTCAAACCCAAACTAAAAATGCAGTAAATGTCACATCAAACACCATTCTTCTCCAACCGAAAATACTAAACTCAAACTCAAAAGAATATTCTCGGCATATTCCTTTTATCACAATTTTTCAAACTTTTCAAATACTACCAATATCTTTAACAAATTTACAATTTGAACCCTTTATTAATTTCAAAGAAAATAAATTATTACAAGATAATCAATTATTAAAAATAAGAAATATTATTTATTGTGTATTTATTAATTGAATAATTATTTAACTATAAATTTATAATTTATTAAAAATTATTTAAATAATAAAGAAATTTAAAAAATATGATATTAAGATTATATTAAAATATATCAAATAAACTAAAATAATTAGACAATAAAATTACATTACAACACACCAAATAACTAAACATCTCGATAATAAAATTACATTAAAACACACTAAATAACTAAACATTTCGTTGCATATTAATGTTTAAGATTATATTGTAATGTAGTTTTTTAATATTTCGTGTAATGTTATTGTTTTAGAAATGTTTATATTTTTATGTTGTTACAAATGATAATTTTATGTAATTTTATTTATTCAAACATTACCTTTTAGTAAATAATAATAATAATATAATTAAATTATATATATGTATATATTTATATATTACTAGAATAAATAATTAAAGACTACAAAATTCATAAATACCAAATTTATAGAATTATATAAGTTTGGGGGGCTAAAATGTAAACTTTTAAAAGAAATGGTGTGGTGAACAGTAGACACCAAATTTGGTGTATTTTGGAGAGAGAAAACTGCAAAACGCAAAATGGGTTTGTGTTTGGTGTTCGGTTGGAGTTGATTTGCGTTTTGGGATGGGTTTTGGAGTACGGTTGGAGATGCTCTTAGGAAGGAACCTACTAACTGTAGTTATTTTCGGTAATCAAATACAAATTACAACTTTCGTTCTTTTACTAATGGAAGACTTGATCCTTTTTCGGTCACGGGGTACAACAATGTCTGGCTTTATATCACACTTGTGTGCTAGGCTTTTCGGCTGAATTTTTAGTTGAATGTCTCTATTCCCTTCGTGAGTCTTGATCATATTGATGTATCTTTTCAAGGTACTGGGAAGATATTAAAACCTTGTTTGTAAATTAGTTACGGTCTCTAATAAGCTCATCTATCAGACAGATAGTGATCTCGTACTAAAAATGCACAGTAAGCTCAAGAGCTTTAGTGATAGATAAAGCACAGAATGCAAGAGCATTTACAATGAGAGTGTAGGATTTGTATCTATTTTTGTCATGTGAGGACTTATTTATAATTGTGCAATTCTGACTCTTTTTCCATCTTTTTTATTTTATTTTGGTGAACAATGTTTTTTATCAAAGAACCATACAAATTGGTAACTTCCAAACATGTATGAAGTCCTAGGAATATAGACTTTAAAATATACTCTATTACTCCAAAAAAATCCCACTTTATAGACCTCCATTGTTGTACTTATCTGGCCCTCGAATATTTTTTTCACGAGTCGTTGGTAGGTTGATCCTGCGCTTTTGAGGCCGAAGGGCATAACCTTGTAGCAATAGATACCCCTACTTGTCATGAAGGTGATCTTGTCTTGATCGTTCGGGTGCATCCACAAGTGCAGTAAAGCCAGAAGCTAGTGTACCCTATGACCGTAAAAGGATTAAATTTATCGTTAGTCTGAGAACAAAGGTTGTAATCTGTATTCAATTATTGAAAACAACTGTAGTTGGTGGATTCATTCCCGGTGAGAATGAGAGTGGACAACTTAAGTTCTTGAACCATTATAAGCTTTTGAGTTATTCATTGATTTTTCTCATTTGAGTTATACACTGTGCACAACTCTCAACTAATATTTAAGACTCAACAGTGTTCAACTGGTGAAGTATCACTGAAGTAAAATTTTTAACTCTACGACTTAAGTATTTTATATATATTAAACCAAACTTTTCAAAGTCAGTAGTGAGCTGAGGCTTAAGAAAAATAGCCCCTCACAAGGTTATTTCATTCGTTTCCTTTTAGGTTTCGAATCAGAGTGCGTAAAAAAAACACGTGTGGAAATTCGATTGAAGTCGACTTTTTGCATCTTGAGGTCGATTTCCGGTTTAATTGAAAATCCAAATTCATGTAACTCACAAGACTCATATTTCGCATTGATAGACAAGACAAAAGTCTTGAGTCCTCTTCAGGGTACATGAGAATTTTCTTAGTTGTAAACTAGTGTGCATGTCCCAGTTTAGATTGATACCTCGCTATCATGCCTACAACATGATAGATATCAAGCCTCGTTCATAAGATTACATACATGAGGCTCCCAACCACAAATGCATATGTATAACCCTCATCTCATTTTTCCCCTTGTGTGTCTGAGAACATTGATCCTTAGAAAGATAAACGTCATGGCTACAAGGCAACAAATATTTCTTGGTAGTTTGCATATTAAAACGAGTTATCATAATATCAACATATGAAGCTTGAGACAAGCTTAACATCATTTTCTTGTGATCTTTCATGACATTGTTCCCAAAGATGTACCAGCATCTCCAAAGTCCTTCATTTGAAATATTTTGGATAATCAACACTTAATGTCTCATAATACCTCCACATCGTCACCAAATAGGATAAATAATTTGAATTTAGTGTAAGGAATATCATGCTACGGCTTACACATAACTGTTACACACAACTTTCATTCATGCATTGTGAAAACTAGGGATGTGCATCGTTTGGATTCTAAATTCAAAACCCGACCATCCGACCGTTAGCTTGTATCACCCGACCCAAGAACTAGCCCGAATTTGGGTTGGGTTAATCGGGTTTGACATTCACCCAAAATTTTTAGAAAAACTTCCCTAGATCCCTATTAATAGTTTGTTTATATTAATAATTTAACATATTTTCAGAAAATTGAAATGGGATATTTAGATTTTAGGATTAATAATTATAATTAATATATATATATATATATATATATATATATATCATTATATGTATTATTAATTATTTAATATTTTTTATTGTGTTCGATGACACTTGAAATTGGGATCTAAGACCAGACACCTGACAAAATTAGTCACGTGTCTTTTTCAGCCACCACCTGACCGGACTGAAATTCATCAGTTCGATAAATTTTTCAAGTGTCGGTTGGGTCTTGCACACTCCTAATGAAAATTCATATAACATAATTATGTCATCAAAATATAGGTTTCATGACCAAGAAGTCTGATTATGTCCATACATGGACATCTTAATGTTTAAGATAAGATGTTCTTCGTCTTTTTTCACATAACCATCTAGCTATTGCATGTAGATGTCACGTCATTCCTCAAGGTACCTATAAAAAAATGTGGTTTTGACATCCACCTCCAGATATTTAGTTTCCTTGTGCCGCTACATCTAGGAGTATCCAAATGGATTTGAGCAAGACTATTGATGAAAATACTTCATCACAATCAATGCTTTCTCTCTAACTATTACCCTTTGACACCAAGAGGGCTTTAAGGACTGTGATTTCTCCATTCGCTCCTTTCTTTATCTTGTATATCCACTTGCTGCCTATTGCTCGAAAGCTACCTTGAAGCTCAAATTATAGTATACATCCATAGTTGTGATGTATTAAATTTCCGAATCTATGGTAATGCGTTATTTATCTGCATCTTTGTCAGATACTACCCATTGTAAATGCATGGATTAGTATCATTCAGTCTTTGATCTGGGAAGATTATACAACATGTAGAAGATTGTGGAAGACTGTATGGATTATTTGACCAAGCGAGATACAAAATAATTATATCATAGCTGAGACAGCTTGAGGATTAGTTTGTTGTTATAAGCTGCAACATAGTCAGTTATAAGTGGTTTGTCTTTATCACTTGATATGCTTTTACGTACTGTTGCATATTGATAGGACCATGGTGAGATGTGTTCTTCTGTTGGGTTTCAAAATAAACAAGATCTCATGACTTGGTTGAGCCTAAATCCTAACAAAAGTTCATAAGTATGCATCGAGTTTGTCTTACTTTGACTTGCCATGGTAGAGGGCCTGATATTTAACATGCTCTGATATCCACATCTTCGGTAACAACAACTTGTGTAGAACATTCTTTGGAAATTAAGAAAACCAAACTAAATAACTCTAGCAAAAAAACTAAGAGTCTCTTGAAAGTTAGTTGGACAATTGCTCAGAATTTCATTGCTTTCATTAGATTTGGTGAGTAACCTTCTCCTCTAGAACATTTCATCTATTTATAGACGAAATCTAGGGAAGACTTGAATAGTATCCATTGAGAGACACCAAGGATTCGTCCAATCGGATGTACTCTTTTCCTAAAGTTATGTGTCATCTACTACTTTACTGACAGTAGTAGGTTGATTTGCAAGATTTTGCCAAAACGGCTCTAAACCAGTCCAAGGAATCCCAACTAGTTGATGTCTTAGACATAATGGCGTTTAAGGATCCACAAATTTTAAGATCTTCTTTCTTAGAGTCTCGGCTTCGAAAGCATATGCATGCCTTCATTCTTATTGTCTCTATTAAGCGAATTTGGGATTTGCCCTTACTAGTGACGTTTCAATCGGTTTTCTTCAAATCTTGCTTCCAAGTTGGTTGTATGTTTTCTTTAACTTGAGCACTCGAAGCTGGTAACCAATTTTCTCCCAAACTTTGTACAATTAGCTCTGTTACAACTCGATATAATCTTAACATGACAAAATTTTTGGACTAATCTACACTAGTGACACTCCTAGCTGATGGATTTTTTGACATATCAAAACATAAATAAAAGAAAGAAATTACACTATAATTCCTAACAATTTCCCCCTTTTTAATATTGTCAAAACCACTCTAACCTGCCAAAAGGATTATCAGTTTTCGAGTTTGCAAATATCAGAGCTAAACCACTAACACTCGAGAAACACAAATCCTTAACGCTCAGCTTATCCTAAAGTGATCTTCCCCAGAAATATATTTATAGATTAAAATCATAAGGGTGAAATAACTTGTTGATTTTCACTAGAACGTGCAAATTCAATAGAAAATAATAAGAGAAGATTGAGAGAATAAGAAATTGTCTTCAAAGTTGATGCCAATTTTCCATTTATAATGTTTGAAAATTAATACAGTGGAAATAAAAAAAAAAAGAATTGAGAAAATGTTACAAGAAGCAAAATACCAGAGCTAAGAGAGATTACTTCTTCTTGGGTAAGTCTTCAATATGCTTGGTAATCTCAATAATCCTCTGAAACTCTACTTCACTCTATTTGCATTCGGCTTCTTCCTTCTCTTCGCTAGCCTTCTTCTCAGCTTCGTCCTTCTCCACTCTCTCTTGTTCATCCTTTTGGCACTTCTCTTCCCTCTTTTTGACAACATCTAGGAGAGAAGAGACCGCTATAGAGAGGAAGGATACGGTAGACCTTTTCTCTTGATTTTAACATGTGATCTCCATAAGCTTACTATCAAAGTGTTGCTTGATGATGGCACTTGATTGTTCAACGCACACCAAAATGTCAAATGCATAAGCTTGGATTGAAATGATGGAGTTAGCTAAGCTTGAGGTAGGCATGAGAGGTAGAAGCTTGATCTTAGGATGTCGAGGAGTTGTTTGTTGGTTTTTGCACTAAAGGGATATTTTAGATTAAAGTGGGCTTCAGAATGTACACCACTAAAGCTAGTGCAACTTGTTCTTCATTTATTAGCTTCCTCATCCTCTCTTCTTCACTCTTCATTTTCTCCAGTTCCTTCAACCTTCCCGCTTCTTAAAAATTTGCCATATGCATCTTGGCTATCAACAATTACTTGCCTTCCAAATATGCATCATTAAGAAAATGCGCAAGCTGGCGGCCTTTTTTAGTTAGCTTGACCACCAAATCTGTTGTCCCAGCCAGTACAAGAACCTCATTAGTGACTTCAGCAACAACCAAATCATCTAACATAGTGAGGATTTTCGGAGATAAAGGTGGCTACAGAGATAGATAGATGTCACTTCTATGTTTGACAAGATCACAATTAGGCTCCCTCAATCACTTCACCAACTTTTACAAGCTTCAAGATTATAAATGAAGGGGTTTTGATAGGAGATGGAGGACTTGTGATGAAATCAGCTAATGACACTCCATCCTCACTAGTTTCCTGCCGGAATTTCTTCATACATGTTGTGAGTGCTTTCATAGAAACCCAAACACTTGAGTGAATGAGCGAAAATACTTCCTTGTGAGTCTTCCAAAGTTGATGAATTTCCTATCTCTTTCAAATTGCTTGTGTGATGTGGATCGACGATCTTTGATTGTGATGAATCTTGTGAGGCATTGCACTTTCAACAGCTTGAGATTTATTTTCTTTCTTTTCTTTGATTGAGGACAATCAAGTATTCAAGTTTGGGGGGTTTGATAAGCGTATATTTTTATTATCTGTATTTTTCTCCATTGTTTCAGTGCTATTAGGTTAGGTTTTTAGTTATTTTTGTGCATGAGTCTACTTTAGACGATGTTATGCCTTCTATGGTACGTTTTGCAGGTAATTAGGGCTAAAAAGAGGTAAAATGATGAAAGAGCCGAGTTAAACAGAGTTGTCGCTTTGATTGACGCACGGGAAGTCAACCAAAGTTGGAAGACGAAGCCAAAAACTCGAAGCAGGACCTTTGTGTCGATCGACATGGTGCATGTCGATCGACACAGAGGTTGGATGTCGATTGGAAGCAAGGAAGATGAAGAGGAGCTCGACACATGCAGGCGTGTCGGTCGAAATACATCCTATCGACCGACAGGGAGGACAAGGCTGCGACTCTACATGAAAGTCATCCCGAACTTTTACTTGATCTGTGTGTCGATCAACAGCACGTCTGTCGATCGACACAGATGCTCGAGAAGGGATTTTTGGCCTGTTTTGGCAATTTTTGTTATTTTAGCCCAATACTCAGATTCGATATTTTCACTCCTCTATAAATACTGAACTCAATATGCACAAAATTATCCCAGTTTTTACACTTAGAATTATTCAACATTGGAGTTTTTAGAGACCTTCAAGGTTCCTATTTCCTTTGTAAGGTAATTAATAATATGTTTTATTTTATTCAAGTCATGATTTGTGGCTAAAAACCCTAACAGGTTTTAGGGCTATGTGTATTCTTTTCTGATGCATGTTTTTTGAAATCAACTTGAATAACATAGTTTAATTAATTTAATAGTCTAGATTTAAAGATAGATCGAGAGATGAATTTGAGTCTAGGTTTAAAGTTATCAATCAAAGGACCGAGAGGTGAAGATTGTTAATAAGAAGCCTATTATTGTTCATATCATATGTTTGTTATATCAAATAGCGATCATGTTGATGTAACACATTTATGATGACCTATCAAATGTTTTATTATTACGAACACACTTAATCATAAATGCTTTAAGTATACAATCCCAATAGAGCGTTTGTTGTAAACGTCTACTAAGTAGTTTGCTATTAATTAACTTTTTCAATTTGAGGAAACAAATTCTGTAGTTTTATCTAAAGGCTACAATGCAAATTTGTTTTAATTGTTTTGATTGCATGTTCTTATTTTATTCTACTTTATTTGTTTTCATATATGTCTATCATTATTAGTACCTTGGCACAAAATCTTTTGAAGGGTCCTAATTTCCTAGAATGGAAATGGCTCATGGAGCGATTAATGTCTGCTACTCAAATTATTTTTTTGTTACTATTTCCATATCGAGCTGCAGTTTCAATTTAGTCTTCTGATTCTTCAAAGGAGTTCTTTGAAAAATGGATAGTTAACAATGATTAGATTTTATCACTGTCCAGGTCGTCCATGAATGAGACACTCCACCTCAAGTATCAATCTTGTATTGATGCAATTGAGATTTGGAGAAATCTAACTAAGACTTATGGTATGCTGGGACAGACTGTCAGAGCTAATTTTATAATGCAGATTGTAAACTGGAAAATGACTGACGGTGGGAAGGCTTGGGATCATGTGATGCACATGAGTTCACTCATAAGGCATTACATAGTGTATAGTAGTTATTTCAGTCATCAGCTGATGATTGACATTATATTTAGTTCTCTTCAAGAAATTTTCAATGATTTCACCTCTATTGATGACTGCAAAGGATTCACATTTGATCAACTAATCAACTTCTTATAGGCAGCTCAGTTGATAAATGAATCATTGTTTGCTGTTGTGCTTGATCATCACTTTCCACTTCCTAGTGCAAAGGATGAAAGCATGGAAGAATAACTAGGTGAAATACTTGTTGAAAGATTTGGAGGCAAAGTTTACAAAAGAAGAGTCTGTTCTACATGCAGAACAAAAGGTCACTGTAAGTAAATTGTCCGATGTTTATCACCAAGGGACAAGGTACGTCATCTTCTGCACTAGTCATTGGAACATGTTTAGCATTGATTTCTTCCCATTCATGGGTTGTGGATATTGGAAATACTGATTATGTTTGTTACTTTTTGGAGGGGTTCGAGATGACTAAAGAGCTTGAAGATGATAAGATTACCATCTCCATGGGGAATCTTGATAAAGTCTCTACTACAGCAATTGGAGATGTTACTTTATGTTTTAAGAAAAGTGTTTTAACTTTGAGAGATGTTTTATTTGTGCAAGCTTTTCGGCGAAACTTGATTTCAGTTTCCAAAATTTTCAATGATTGATTTTCTTTTGTTTTTTGGTAGAGATGAATATATCATGAGAAATAACATTGTTATCTGTCATAGATCACTAAATGACTCTCTTTATGTTCTTACTTGTTCAAACAAGTCAATAGTGAAAGAGGCATATAATTTGTTTAATCAAAAGACAAGAAGTTTTCTTCTAGTGAGTATACCACATATCTTTAGCACTTGAGACTAGGTCACATCATTCTAAAGGATCAAGAAACTCGTTGATAGTGGAATTATGGATCCAATCCAGGTAGTTCCACATATAGTTTGTGAATTCTGCATAGAGAGAAAGATGACGACCAGACCTTTTAAGGCAACTGAGTCTCGAGCAAATAATTTGTTAGATCTCATCCGCTCTGATCTGTGTGGACCTATCACTAGCCCGTGGTGGGCATAGATACTTTGTAACCTTTATAGATGACTACTCCAGATATGAATATGCTTATCTTCTTCATCATAAGTCTGAATGCCTTGAGAAGTTAAAGGGATTCAAGGCTGAGGTTGAGAAGAATTAAACAAGACCATAAAGACATTGCGATCTGATCGTGGTGGAGAGGACCTCAACAATGAGTTCATGCAGTATCTAGCAGATCAAGAGATTACTTCCCAGTGGATCACACCTAGCACCCCTCAGTAGAATGGTGCGGCAGAAAGAACGAACAAAATTCTATTAGAAATTGTTAGGTCTATGATGAGCTATGGAAGATTACCTATTTCTTTATGGGGATATCCGCTAGAAATGACAGCATACTTACTTAGTGCCTTCTAAATCACTCCCCAAAACTCCGTTGGAGTTTTGGTATGGGCGAAAGCCCGTTTTATCAAAGTTAAGAGTATAGGGTTGTCCAACATACGTTTTGAACAAGGAGGCTGATTAGTTAGAAGGTAGGTCTAAGATAATGTTGTTTGTAGGCTATCCTAAAGGTGGTTTCTTTTATGATCCTGAGGATCAGAAGGTCATTGTGAGTACCAACGCGAGATTCCTTGAGGATGAGTTAGTGAGATACCAAACCAAGAGCGAAATTGTACTTCAAGAAATTGAAGAGAATAATTTAAATCCTTCAGGAGAACCCCATGGCAGTTTGAGCATACCTAGAATAGGTATGGAACCAACTGCACGACGCTTGTGCAAAATGGTGAATCACAGATGAATACACCTAACGCAGACACATTGAAAGGGCTTCGTCGAAATGGGAGGGCACCTCGGCAACCTGAGCGGTACATATACATGGGAGAGTCTTCACACTTAATCCTAGAAGACAGACTGAACAATACCGACCCATGGTCATACGACGAAGCTATAAATGACAAGGATGCTGATAAATGGCGTTAAGCCATGGATTCAGAAATTGAATCTATTACAACAATGTATGTATACCAAGAACCTTTACTACCAGATGGCTTTCGAGCTATAGGTAGTAAGTGGGTGTAAAAGGGAAAGAAGGGGCCAGGTTGGTGGCAAAAGCTTATAGTCAAAGAGAATGCATTGTCTATGATGAGACTTTCTCACCTATTGCGATGTGGAAATCCATTTGAATACTCCTGTCCATAGCAGCACATATGGATCTAGAAATCTGGCAAATGAATGCCGAAACCGCATTCTTGAATGAGTACCTTGAAGAAGGTTGTGACATCTATATGCAACAGCCAGAAGGATATGTGCAGAAGGATGAAGAGCATCTTGTCTAGAAGCTTAAGAAGCCCTTGTATGGACTTAAGCAAACTTCAAGGTCATGGAGCAAATGTTTTGATGATGTGATCAAATCTTTTGGATTTCACAATGCAAAAATTAGAGTTGTGTGTATCGATTATGTGTTAGTAGAAGCGTGGTTTTATTGTACTTCATGTAGATGATATCCTCTTATTCGGAGATGATGAGGAGGTGTTATTAGGCATAAAATGTTGGTTATCTGAACAATTTCAAATGAAAGATCTAGGAAACGTTGGCTACATCCTTTGGATCAAAGTCCTGCGAAATCGCTAGAAAATGATGTTGAGCTTGTCTCAGGGTACTTACATTAATACTATGTTAGCTCGTTTTAGCATGTAGGATGCCAAGAAAAGCTTGTTGCCTTATTTTCATGGCATTTGTATCTCGAAGTCACAGTGACCTTTGACTGAGAAAGAAAAGAATGAAATGGCTTTAGTATCATATGCTTCAGCAGTGGGAAGTCTCATGTATGCTATGCTTTGTACGAGGCCAGATATTTGCTATCTTGTAGGCATGGAGGCAAGATATTAGTCCAATCTCGGTCAGGCGCATTGGAATGTGGTAAAACATATTCGCAGGCTTCTGAGAAGAGCAAGAGACATATGTCTTAAATATCAGTGTGAGAACTTATGTCCTTTAGAATATACGAATTGAGATTTCCAGGCGGATCAAGATGAGAAGAGATTGACCTATTGATATGTGTTTATATTGGGGGGAGGAGTTGTCTCTTGGATGAATGTGAAACAGAAATGTATTGCGGACTCCACCATGGAAGCTGAGTATGTAGCAGCTTCAAAAGCATCGAAGGAAACGACATGGTTCTGGAACTTCCTCCTAGAGCTAGATATTGTTTAGAGATTACCTAAAGCGATCACGATATATTTTGATAATGCTAGTGCAATGGCAAACTCAAAGGAACCCTGTGTAGGGGTTTTTCCGTGAACCGAATCACCAAAACCAAACTGAACCGGATCGATTTATGGATATTGCTCATAATTAATATTCACAAAAACCTAGCATGCTTCTATAAATTTAATACATATCGTGGATTGAGGAATTATCGTTATTCCGTCGTGTCTGAAACGATCTTTTGCGTTTGAATTTCCAATTTGAAATCAACCACGCAATCCGATTTTTAATCTGCGGAAACAGAAATTAGAGATCTAATTTCTAGATAAAAATCGAAAATAAGGAGGGAGGAAAGAAAGAAATCTGTTCTCCAGATCAGATCTTCAGGGCTGTGTCCCAATGCTGTTCAGATCTACTACTGGTGAGGACTCCGTAGATCTGTATTCTGAGCAGGACCAGAATCGAAATTCTCCTCCTTTCTACCCAAAATCGGCGCCTCCTCTCTCTCACTAGGGTTTAGTGTGTTTCAACTATGTTACAACTTATGAGAGAGAGTTGTCTATTTATAGACCTAGGGTTGTAAACCCTAATGGGCCATTTTGGGCTCAATTCAGCATATTTAATTGGGCCAGACCTGGGACCTAATGCAAATAATAAAGTGGGCCTTTAAATTAATTAATTCTCATGTCCAAAACTCAGGACACAATTAATTAATTAATATTAATTCTTTTTCACCACATAATTAATACTGACCACCCCTTTATTACCACGTTATGAGAACGGGTTGCATTAATTGAGAATCCCCATATTTAAGGTTACTGGACATCCATTAATTAATCAGAGCCTCTGACAAGCTCTAACTACAATTAATTAATATCTTATTATTCCTGAGTAGTAACACTCAAACCTTATCACTCGTGCCTGAACTTAATCAGCCTGCAGGACTTTGGCACGATGAATGTTATTGAGCTCCTCAGGGAATGTCCCCATCCTATTACTCGGATATGGTTACCTAAACCTAGTCTCAGGCAGTACTACACAAACTGTTGTTACCCAAGATGCAGATATACGAGCACGTTACTTAGGCTCTCCACCATGGCAAGTCAAAGCAACAGTCAACCCGTGCAAACCCCTGAACATTTGTTAGGGTTTGGACTCAATCAATATAACGAGATCTTGTATTCGCTGATGTCAGACAGAAGAATACATCTCACTGTGGTCCATCAATATGCCACCTCTGCGTACCAGCATGTCAAGTAACCAAGACAGACTACTTATTCTGACAATGACGCAGCCATCCGGACAGACGTATCCTCATACACTGTCTCGGTTGTGATCAGGTTTATGTCTCACTAGGTCAAGTGATCATACTATCTTCTGCGATCTACAACACGCCGTATGATCGTCCCTATCGGTGAGACAAGAGGATACCATTGTTCATACATGTACGATTGTTAACAGATAGGAGAAATAAACCGTTGTATACTCATTATAATAAATGCTTTCAGTATACAAAACCCATCACCTAGGACTCACAAGGCATCAAAACCCATAGAAAGAAAGTGCCACATAATATGAGAAATCGTAGCAAGAGGCGATGTGATAATCTAAAAGATAGATACAAAGAAGAATCTATCAGAGCAATTTACAAAGGGTTTACCTCAGAAGATCTGTGAGGAACATGTTCATAATCTGGGGCTGAAGATCTGAAGCCAGACATTTTGTGTCCAATTTGTAATATCTAGATTTCATAGACACACTTAATACTCTGATAAAGTAATACTATTATGCTTTGAGTATAAGTAGGAGATTGTTGAGATTGTATATAGAAAACATATATGATTAAGTCTATTCGTAACAATAAAGTGTTTAATATACTGGTCTTCAAATATGTGTTACATCAACAATGGTCGTTATCTGACATAACAGTGAACATACAATGAACAATAATAACCTATTATCTCGCCGATAGGGATGATATGATGTGTAGGAGATCACAGAGGATCATATGAATCAATTGACCTAGCGAGGTATAGACAATATCACAGCAGAGACAGTTCCTAGATAGGCTGTTGGTTTAAGCTGCGGCACATCAGTACATAAGTGAGCTTATCCTAGCTACTTGAATATGTCGGTACATCTTTATGTATTGATGGGATCAACAGTCGGATGCGCCATTCTCAGTGACATATGAATGAGTCGGATCCCTAGTATACTTCCTATGATCTTAAACCTAACAGAAGGCTAAGGGGCATGTACTAGTTGACCACACTTTGATTTTCTATAATGGCGAGTCTTTCATGTACTCTAATATTTGTGTTTTGGGTGTTAACAATTGTATGTGGCCTACTTAGACTGGACGTTTATGTAATCATATCCGTCTAAGGATGGGGACAATCCCTAATGAGCCCACAAGGTTCTTTATGCTAAGTCCTACAGGCTGAATTATTAATTCAAGCATAAATGAAAAGGAGTGAGTGGTACTGCTCAAGAAATACGATATTAGTTAATTATGGCTAATTGCATATGCCAAATTAATTATTAAATTCCCGGAACCTTAAATATGTGGATCATGTTAGTTTAATGCAATCTGTTCCTAATAACGTGGTAATAAAGAGGCGAGTCAGCATTGTTTTCGGTGGTGAAAGCAAAACACTATTTTATTAATTAATTATGTTGTGGTTGAATAAGGAAAGATTAATTAATAACAAGAGTCCACTTTATTATTTACATTTGATAGTTGATCTGACCCACAAACTGCTCTTTGTCTATAAGTATTAGGGTTTACAAACCCTAATACTATATAAACCCCTTCTCTGTATCATATCTACTTACAATAAAGTTCATTATTAGTACACAATAAAAAATAAAAGGAGAGAGAGGGGCAACGACTAGTCATAAAAGCAAATTGATCGATTCCTTCGGTTTTGGTTCAACTCAGTAGCGTATCCTTACCATATCTCTGAGGAGTAAGGGAACAAATCAGAAGATCAGATCTGTAGGAACACCATCGATTCAATCCACCGCCGTGATTCAATCTGCTGGAGTTGAAGTATTTAATTTGTATTTATTTCTGGTATCTTAAGAAAGATCCTTGGCAAAGTAAATAATAATGACAATTCAAGTTGTCTATTGTAGATTTATATCCTACAATTCTGACACTCCCTAGTTTCTACGTTGCAGTACTGTACGCAGTATTGCGATAGGTAGATTTTTCTACCTTACGTCAGAACGACTCTTTTGTCCTAGTCTTAGGAATCTAAACTGATAGATTCCTGAGTAACTTGTTCTTTTGTCTTTGAGTGATGCAGACTTGTAGAATCTACCGTCTTTAAGTTAGCTCTTTAAAGCTAACTAGCACATTCTCTTTGTCTCCTTGTTTGATCTCGCTAGTTTCCTTTTATCAGCTTTAGGAAACTAGTTGCTGATGTTCGCTGCTGAAATTGTCAGTTCTCAGGCACTTCAGCATTATCATTGTCGATGGCTTCGAGACCTAAACATGTGACATATCTAGCTTCTATTACAACTCGATAACACTATACAGGATATTACAAGTTCTTGAGCTAAACTCGTATCTAGAGACATGTTAGTTCTATATATTTTAACTGACAAGTGGTAGGTTCGACATATCAAAACAAAATCGAAAAGAAGAATTACATTGTAATTCCTAACAAAAGGTATTCTTGACGTGCAAACGACTGTGCATTAATAACCTCTTTTCTGTAGATCTTCTACTTTGTATATAGGAAGAGAGACAATATGTGTTCTCGTTTTGCAGAGTGACAAACTTTTTTTGTCAGAACGTCTCTATTTCAGTCAGTCCAATGAATTCTGACTGGTTCTCCTCTCTGACTTACAAAGGAAGAATCTATTTGCTCTCATTGTGTTCTTTTTTACTTATCCCTTGATGTAGTCAGTAAAGTCTCCTTCTTCACTACAAGTTCTTTCTCTGAAGGTACCGTCCAGTCTTCTGAGAGATGACTGATCCTATCAGTTACAACTCAAATATTCCTATACAAAATTACACTTGTTGGACTAGCCTAAGTCAGCTCTATACAATGATAATTGGCTCAATGTATGGTTTGACTCATCAAAATATAATTTTCGTAATAATAAGCTACAAAGAGCTTATATAGAAAGAAAATGTATGTTGTATATTGATATCTCAAAGGCTATAGCCTAAGTAGTTGTTTCTCTCTGTTTGAGGGAGTTTTCTTAGATTTAATTTAAAATGTAGTCATTGTAAGATCTCAAAATTTTGTAGGTATCTGGTATTGTACTATTTGCATAATTTGTAGACTTTCTTCCATCGTTTCAAAGGTCAACAAATATCTTTTTCAAAGCACTGGACAATGCTCAATTGATATGAGACTCAACTGATGATCCTAGGAAGAAGAATTTGAAGCATTCAGATGTAAAATCGCTCTTTCTATCTGGTCTCAGTTATCTTCCTGATAATTGAGGAGAATCGTCCTTCGATCAGCTGATTATAGAAATATCAGCTGGCGGGTATCAACTGGCGGACTAGAGTATTGGTTGACGTCTGATGTGTCAACTTATTTTATCTATAGTTGTCCACCTCTCTGTCTCTGCTCGATAGTTCTAGACTGACTAACCAATTATGGAAATCTTTCCACTCATAACTTGTCAACTACACCTGACCATTTTATAGTGTAGTTGGTCCAACACTACTTTCTTTAGTTCTTTAGTCTCCAGTTGTTGGCTCCGCGAACCTACATTATTATTATTATTATTATCATTATTATTATTATTGAACATGTATATTTCTACCAAACTCTAGGATCAACTCAACTCTAATTAGCTCTATACAAAGATGATTAGCTGATGATTTTTGACAAACATCAAAATTATATATAATTTCTAACAATTGTACTGAAGCTTTTTAAGGGTTTTTTTTTTTTTTTGTCTTAGATAGGGGTGTCAATTCGTGCGGATCGGATCCTTATCGTGTCAATCCGTTATCGATCAAATCCGTTAAGGTCAAATCCGTATTCGATCCGTTAAGAAAAATTAAAATCCGTTTCCATATCCGATCCGTTAAGCTCAAATCCGTATCCGCACGAATCCGATCTGTATCCGTTAAGGATCCAATAAGTATCCAATCCGAATTATCCGTTATGTTTCCGATCCAATAAAGATCCGATAAGAATCCAAATCAGATTAATTCAATAAGAATTCGTTTCAATAAATACAATTATAATCCAATAAAAATTTGATAAGATAATACAAAATATTCTTATTTGATTGTTCAAATAATGTTTTTGATAAATAAATAAAACTGCAACTTCATTTGAAACTAAAATCCTCAATCAAATATCCAAAGATACATAGATAAATCTTAAATTCCAATTCTAGTGATCAAACATGTTCACTTCTAAATATTGATCAATCTTTCACCTTAGTCGTCAATACTTCACTTACAATTTTGAGGGAGAAAAATATTAATTAAAACTGATTTATAACAAATAAAATAAATTATAATAAATACTTTAAATCTATCATGGTGAAATTGAAAGAGTTGACACAATTAATGAGAATCTACAATACTTTCATCAACATTAAAATTTAAGATCCCATCTTTTAGTTAATTCGTTGTTGATACAACTTAATTGAAAACTTGAAGTTGAGAAAAAAAAAAGAAATTTATTAAATTAATAGATAAATAAATACATTTTTAGTGGTCAATTAATAATGGGACACGAACAATGAAGAATCAAAAGATTTGAGTTTTTTAAAGAATTTTAAATCTATATTAATATATCAAAATCAATTAATTAATTATTATATTTAAAAAATAATAATTTTTATTAATTTATTAACGGATATCCGTATCCGATCCGTATCCAATCCGAATCCGATCCGAATTTTTCGTGTCCTTATCGTGTTGATCCTATAAGGATCCATATCCGATAAACCTCAATCCATATCCGTTATTATCGTGCGAATTCGTGTCGAATTACCGGATCAGATCAAAAATTGCCACCCCTAGTCTTAGATTTATTTATTTTGCATTATTATCATAAGCATTTTCATTTATACAAATTAAAAAATTCAACTTAAATGAATTAAATTACTACACAAAGTAATAAAAATTTAAAAATAAAGTTAGGGTCGACTCTCTCTTAATTAGGATTATGGACATCGTATGGATTTCAAATAGAAATTATAATTTCAAAACTTCACTACGTCAATTGTATAGATTTCTTAATAACTAGAAAGAGATTAATCCGTTAATAACTAAAAATATCAATATTTATTATTGATGCCTCTAATCATTGAAAATTAGAAGTGGTTGCCGTACAGCTGTCTGGAATTAATCACAAAAGAGATGATTGAGAAATGTAACATGGGTTGGGCAACGACGTTAATTTTGAAGTTGCAGGAAATTGGTGTTTTTTAATGTTGAAATAAAAAGACAAGCCATGTGTTTTCTCTCCACATTTTCTTCACGCATCAATTAACTCTACCATGTGCATCACTCATTCCTTTTGGATCACACATCAAATCAATAGGTTTAATTTATTATTTCCATCAGAAAACATAAAATAACTAGCTAGGTTTAACTAATTAAAATAAGAAAAACATAATTTGAATTAAAATAAAAATATCGACATTTATGCATAATCGTGTCGAAGTCGTCCTCTTTAATTTTACACATTAAACATGAAATTAGACCCATTTTTCATTTTTGTCTGATTCATATAATTGTCTCATTATTAAAAATGGAAAAGTAATTCACTCACACTAATAAATTATTAATTTCCTTTATCTCTATCTGTTTGGTTATTGTGCCGAAAGCAAATGGAACTAATTTTATGGGACGGAGAGGGAGTATATTTAAATTAAATTGTTAATTATAATACTTAAATAACAAAATAAAATATTTTTTTTGATTTGTTAACGGATATTTAATTCCGATCATTCGCATTCAATCTGAATACGATCTAAGTTTTTTGTATTTTTATCGTGTCAATCTGCTAAGAATTAATATCCGATAATCTTCAATCAATATTCATTATCATCATACAAATCCGTACTCCCTCCGCCCCACTTGAATTGTCACACTTATCAAATTAGGCGTCCCAATCGAATTGTCACATTTCTAAAAATGACAACTTTTTCACACTCAACAATAAAATATTAATTCCACTAACTCATTCTACATTCACAACTCTTAATTTCCGTGTCGAAAAGAAACATAACAATTGTAATGGAACGGAGAGAGTATTAAATTATTGTGTTTGTGTCAAGAATGACATGTCACCCTAAGTAAAAACACCCCTTATTTTGAAGTATTTGTAAATTGTAAGATGTGTGTGAACAATAATTTATTAAGAGTTGCATCCTTATCTTATACTACCTCCGTCCCAAAACAATTGTCTGGTTTGGAAATGGCACAGATACCAATGCGAGTAGAGATAGAGAAAATTAGTATTTTATTAGTGAGTGTGTAATAACTTTCCATTTTAGGAAAGAAGACAATTGTTTGGGACAGACGAAAAAGGAAAACAAGACAATTATTTTGGGACGGAGGGAGTAATATATAGTTCTTTTACCAAGTAACATTGTAAACATTAGCCATATGAGATAGAACTTGGTTACTCAGGTGTAGTTTTCTTCCTTCAACAATCTTGTAGAATAAAAGTATATTTTTACCCCGCTCAAGGTGCAAGTGATTAAAATATTTTATTTAGGGTCAACAAATCATGAATTTAAGATATAATAAATATATATGAATGTGGTAAGATTTAATTAATGCATTCTATTTATATATAAAAAATTACATTTGTATTTACGTTTACTATTTTTCTTAATTTTATTACATGTGATCATGACCAATCTTGCCATAATCGTAGCTATCTTCATTTTTAGTCCCTTTTTTTGCACGTTGGGTTGTCTTTGTAGAATGAAAATAACCTTAGTACATGGAAAAAAAAAAAAAAAAAATTCTAAGCATTTGCAGTGTTTGGCCTGGATAGGATTCTCACATTATACTCTTCAATTCAAAGCTTGATAATCAATTTTTTTTTTTTTTTTTTTTTAGTCATCTTTTAATTACTTAAAACAACTTATATGACCGACAATTTCCTACAGAATCCTAGATCGGATTTTACATCACTACCTCATACAAGTAGTGATTCTCATCCTCATAGTTGATGCTAACATCATCCATTGATCATGTTGATCATCTAACTAGTATAAACAGGCTTTTTAAATTTTAAATTACATCTTATAATATTCATTTTTAAACACGCTTCTTAAAGTCTGATTTTGGAAGGTTTTTTTTGTCTTGATTTGTGTATGTCTTCTTGCTGGTAACACTTGCTGGTAAGTTCCTTACTGGTGATCCATGATGATGTATCAACCAACTTCCTTTAAAGACGCTTTGCTGGTAAAAGCAATTTAGCCAGCAATATCCAAACAAACTTCTTTGCTGGTTAATATTTTGCTAGTAAATGTCCTAAAGCTTGTAATCAACTCCTACTATAACTTGATAATTCATATACAGGATATTATAAGTTTGAGCTAATCCAGATAAAGACACACTAATCTAGCAGTATGTTTAACTTATTAAAATATCATATAAGTGTTGGTCCCGGTTTATCAGAGTAAAAAATATATGCACAATAAAAATTAAGTTTGTTTGTTTGGTATACTTGCACTTATCCAAACTCATGGTGATGTGTCAGCTTGGTTTATCAAATCTTTGTTCAGGTACTAACGTCAAGTATGTTTAGTGTCAGTATTCAAGATATACTACAACACTTAAGTGTTGAGTTTTAAATAGAATTAAGCTGACAGTATGAAAGAAAGCAGTAAATGACAAACGATATATAGTGGTTGGGACCAAAATATCCTACGCGCACTCTTCAGACCTATGTCTGGAAATCCACTAAGCTTAGAACTTTACAGGTGCTCCTACGATCTATTGTTTGTTGAAGAATGTCTCGTCCACAAGCGCACTCACCTGGTCCTTGCTTGGTTCTTCGCTTTGCAGCTTCTCGAGTGTGGGCGCACCACTCAGCCTTCTCGTAGCCGGAATAGGGTGTTTATAGTTCACCCTTGAACTATCTCCTTGACGGCAGGTTGCCCGTATGAGTCAGAGTACAAGACGTACTTGACTGTTGTTGTCTTTTTTGTTGAGAATGACTACCAAGAAATAACTCAAGAACACTAAAGTTCTGAGTCTCGTGTTCACTAAGGTGACACACGGAAAAGCTTAAGAGCCTCGAACGTGAGTATTAAGCTTGAAAGTCGTAAGTTCGTAATCGTAAGTCGTATGTTGTAACCTTCTCTCGTTGAAGATCCTCCGGTATTTATAGCCGTGGAGTAGAAAGTTTGAAATAAATGCCCGTTACAGATAAATTAGAAGATGTCCAATCGAATGTCTCTGTTGGTTGCTACTCTAGGCAGGTAGGTGGTGCTTTTCCAGTTGTTTTGCACTTGCTCCGCCTTTTTCTGACTTTGATAGTGACGGTTCATCTTTGTGTCAGATTAGCAGTCAATTTGAGGAATCTCGAACTGATTGTCCTATGTAACAAAATGGTGTTTCGTGCTTGCAGACTTTAAGGAATCTCCAATCCTTAAAGTCTGTACTCTTCAGTACATTCATCAAATGTAGGACTTGGACTTGAGACTCCATACTGGTGGCGTCATACTTGCAACTCCATGCTAGTAATGTCATCCATCAGTGTATGATTGGTTCTTATGCTGGGAAGTATGACGTATATGATGAAACCGTACTTGTTGGATCCGTACTTGGTGTTAAGACTTGTAAGTTCGACTTGAACTTTTGTTTGTTGAGTCTTTTGGGCATCCTAGACTGATTAGTCAACCTAGTCTGTAGATTAGCTCCAGCTTACATCTCAATAAAAGATCCTATACAGGACTTCACATTTTTTGACTATGCTGAAACTATCTAAGATAAAAAATAAAAAAAATCTCTAACAAATTTCCAAGAATTTCTAACAAAAATCCATAACACTTGTTTATAATTTTTTATTTCCAAACTAACTCAAGCTCGCTGAATGAGCCAAAATCTAGCTCATTTAATTAACAAATCTCATTAAATAAAAACTCAAATCAGCTTTTTAACAAATCATTAATGGATAATTTTAAATACAATCATAAAATTTCTCCACACAACTCCATATTTTAAAAATAAATAATTGTTTATTATTACTATTTTATTCTTGTAACCCAAAATTATAAATATAATTTAAAAAATATAACCCCATCTTTTAATAAAAAGATATCCCTAATTTTCTTCTTTGGCATTTCTAACAGATCCAGAATTCGACGATTTAGTTAAAGAGAAGATGATGCTAGGATAATCTCAAAATTTTATTTTTAAATTTCTTAACAATCTCCATCATTTAAATCCTTCAATTCTTAAAAATATGTGTTTTGTATTCTATTGATCAATTTATATAAGAGATCTAGTTTTGTGAGTTTTGGGTAGGTCTTGGTAGTGTGAGCATGAAACAAAAATATTGGAAGTCACCAAAATCGATTTTCTAGAATTGAAAAGGCTTAAACAAAGTCAAAAACGAGATTCTAAGACACCAAGTTGACAAGAAAATTTTCATCTGAAAAATAAAATGTAGCCTGTTATCTCATTCTTTTGAAATAAACCCTTAATTTCTTCTTTTATATATATATATATATATATATATATATAAAGGTAATTGATTTGGAAGATTAAAAATGGAGATATTTTTTGTAACTGATTTATGGAAGGAGATATAGCTTCGCCCAAATCCTTTTATTAAGATTTTTTTTTTTTAATAAGTTTACATTAATCTTAAACACACACCCAAATGTCCCCTGAAATAAATGGCTAAAAGAGTAAAATATGATTATATTTATAAATGCTCAATGAAAATTCACATATATATATATATATATATATATATATAGACATTATTATTATTTTTTCTAGGTGTATTTCAACTAATAACCAAAATCTTAACTTATTTTGAATATAGATGAAACCCAGCTGTTCCAAAATACAGATCAACTGAATTAGGCTACTCGCCACAAACTGCACAATCAGACAACAAGAACATGAAAGAAAATCTGCAGTTTAAGTGTGAATCGGAATCCGAGGTGGTTACTGTCTATGCTAACCACCACAATTTGTATAATCAGACAACAAAGATGGATGACAAAACTCATCGGCCAAAAGCTAAAACAAAATCAATATTTGATGCTCCAAAGCACAGAGGAATGCATATCATCAACAGCATACTTGAGCTCGGGCGACATGTCTTCGACCCCTCCATAAGCGTTCAACTTACACCTGAACATCCGAAGCAGAGTCTTGTATCCCGATTGCTTCTTCTGCAGCACCCGGCTGTAAGCATACAATCCCAGCCACATAACATCCTTTGCCTTCACGTTGTATTTGGGTCGGAAACGAGGGTCTACCCGAAAACAATGCATCTTCCTCTTTATCAGTCTGTTCATGTACCTGAAAATGGAAACCACAGCAGTAATAACTGACTGATGACTATGATGATGATGATGCAGTAGTAGTAGTAGTGTAGATTTGTGACATTTTCAAACCTCAGAGAAGTCTGTATAGCACTGATGCAGAAATTCGGGTTGAATGTTGGCAAGATTGTGAGGTTGGAGAGATGGCAGATGAATTTCATGGCACAGAGCAGAAAAGCTTGATAGATATTGAGTCTCACCACCCCTGGGGAATTGATGTTGGAATCATAGAATATAGGATGGCACTTGGGCCTTAGATAACTTTTCAACTTTGCCTTCAAGTTTTGGCCGACTTTGCCTTGGCGGCTCACTGTTAGAGATGACCTCAAATGAGAATTCAGGTACCTGCAGGGAGTGTCATGTACAATTACCAAATTTTTTAGATCAGATTCGATGAAAGCTCGTTTAGTGAAATTTGATTTAGTAAAATAAACCAAATTTGAATTTTATATTATTTTATTTGTGAACTAGCGTTGTTAGCTTAAATTAATATAAAATTATTAATTGTAAAACTTTATAATTTAAGAGTGATAAAGTATAATAGTTTTTTATTAACTTTATCAATTATAAAAAAAACCTGAGGTTTAGAGTAAATATTTTAGAATTATAATAATTTTTTTCTCTCAAAAATAATGAATAATGAATATTTTAGTATAGTTTAATTTTAGAAAGTTCATTAATAGTCTATCAAACTTCAAAAAATACAATAAAAAGTTTAAAGTTCGTAATAAATGAATTAAATTTAAATGCGACAGTAGTAAGTTCAACTTGGTTCAATTACACTCCACATAATAATACGAAGACTGAATTACAATAACATTAGGAACATCCAAATATCTGTATCAAAATAAAGTAGTACATTTGATTTGAGGATGGATGAAAATGTGAATTGAAAAGTTTAAAAAAAAAAAAAGGTTATGCAGACATATTTTGGACAAATAATAACTAAATATACCAGAACTTTATAATCACTTTAAATCCTTTTGAAGAAAATACGAACCTGAAAGTGTTTCTCAAACGCCTAAAATTTTCTTGTAAAGCATAAAATTATGGCCTAATGATCACAACTATTCAAGTAGTTCGAGTTCGACTCAGTTAATATTGAATTGATTTCGTGTTTTTTATCAAATCGATCCCAAGTAAATCATGAGCCAACTCTCATGCTCACCCCTAAACAATTGCCAACATATATATGACAGTTGAAAGGTAGTAACTGTTCAAAAAGTGATCATGACAGTTGAAAGGTAGTAACTGTTCAAAAAGTGATCACCTAGCAGACAGTGATTTTGTTAAACATTTAAAAACATTGAGAGAGGAAACATGCAAAGATTATGACAACAAAACAAGCTAAAATCAAACTAGTAACAAAAGGAAAGAAGAAGAAGAATATTACCTGGTATAGTCAGCTTGAATTTCTAATGTGGAGCAGTTGACAAGCAGGCCACTCCAATGAAGAAATGAGATGCCATCTTTGCTGATGTACAGCCTGTTTGACTGGCAACCGTGCCTGTCATCCATCATGAAATTCAGACCATATTTCCCAGTATTCATGAAGCAGTTGTAATCATGGACTCCTCTATCCAGTCGGGTGAAGAACATCGATGCTTGCTTCTTCGAAGTTGATATGAAAAGGAAATCATCGATGAATCTAAGCATGAGATATTCACAACGACGTGCAGTGTCTGCATTACATTTCTCAAGAAATGGAAAAACTACATTCCTTTCCATGTGTCCATAATAAAGTGAACAGAGCAAAGATGATACAACACTTCCTTGAGGTATGCCAACACGTTGGATATAAAACTTGTTTCCTAGTTGCACCACGTTCCGCTCGATGTGCTCCTTTAGAATTGAGTTGATTTCTTCCTTCCTCATTTTCCTGCTCCGTTCCTGAAACAAAGAGAAAACAGTACAACATGCTGCAAATATAGAAAAAGGGTTCTAGAATGAACTGGATGTTACGGAATAAGATACATTATTGGTGCAAAGATCAAACAATGCACCAAGAACACTAAACTGGAGTCACTCCATACAAATCCCCAACTCCATAACTTAAAACTGGAATCACTCAGTACAAATCCTCCACTACATGTGGCACTGGCCAAATTTGGTTTAAGTAATGCCTGCTATGGAGTTGAACTAAAAGTAGAAATAAATAATTCTTATCACATTACATCCTATCCTAAGCATTAACTACCTTATAGATACAAACAATCTTCAGAGGTTTCCCAACCAATCTCTCGCAGGCCCTTCTCTTGTATCACCACTCATTCTTGATGCATTAACTAAGTTGTTAGTCTTTGATTTTATGCAGATATACAGAATTGTTTCATGGACCAGATCCTTCTAACAGATTAAATGTAAGTTATCTTTGGATCAGGACAAAGAGTAGAGATTCGACAGCTTGTTTTATGATTATCACCCAAAACAGAGAAACAAAAGAAAATGCAAAAGTAGCTTTTGTAGGACTTGCTAGTCTCCAGCTTCTGTAATAGGATAAAAAGATTTGAAAAGAAAACAAATGCTTATTTATCAGTAAAAACTACATCAGTACCTTCTTAACAACAATGCTGCCCAATGACTGGGCACGAAATCGTGGTCTGATTTTGGTAGATGCAGCAACAATATCTTTATGTTCTAACATCAGTTGCTGATCAATCTTCAAAGATTTCCTGGTGCAAAGAACTTGTGTAAACTTTTCCAGAGTAAATTCATCATCAAATATGGCATCCTTCATGACACTGAGCAATTTATCGTGTTTGACAGAGTCAAAAGCTTTTGACACATCTGAAACCACTATGAAAACATTAGGCAGGCTAGTAGATCCATTTTTCAGATGAAACAAGAAAGGCACAAGCTTTTTGTAGACATCATTGTAGTCAAAAACTGATGAACCCAACTGTTCTGGTTTCTTTGCACATAAACCTTTTAATACTACATGCGCGTCATGAAGGACACTGTTTACGGACTTGAAAAACCGATATTTAACTCTGTGATTTCCAAATGCCTTTCTCTGTGACTTTTGATTGGAGTAAATCCTAGAAGAAGGTGGGTTGACAGGAAATCTGGATACTGCTCGAAGATTTGACAGCATTCTGAATCCATTATGCTTGGGACGTAGTCTTGCCCTTGAGAAACCAAAATATCTGTTCTTCAATATGTTTCTAGCAGACTCATGATTTAGTAGGCAATACTCATCACTATTCATGCATTCATCTTCTCTCAACAACTTCTCCCAAGTAGACTTTCGATAATATAGTACTTCCTGCTTCTCATGATCACTTTCTGTAACATAAAAGTTGGCTTCGATCAATGGTGATACCAGATGAGTAAAAAGCCATAACATCCAGCATTCAAAGACCCTATGTCTAGCAGTATCTGTTATACGAACTCCACTGCATCCATTGTGCTTATTTGCAAATATGAGAAACTTGGATATTTTCAATTTGTGAATACATTCCTTCAATGAGAACTTCTCAAATCGTCGTAGATGAATGAACCTTGAGATGTTTTTCCTCAGAATCCTCCAGTTAGATGGTTCTCCTAACAACTGTGAAGGGACTATTCTCCTACAAATTGCCCAAATGAATGACACTATCTGACTCTTGAGACAGCACTTAACTGATCCAACCTGGGCAGTGGTAGATACACGGATTGTTGCCCCGTTTTTGGCATTAGCAACCTATATATAAGTTCAAAACTAGAGAATTTATAGAGTATATTGTGTAATTTAACTCGTACATCAAATTAAACAAGAAGCCTTAACAACACATTATACAAGGACAATACACGATTCTTTCATTGTGAGACAGATTAAACTTGCAGATACATACAAACCTCAGGCCCGGTACCAGCTCCCGTAGTTGTGTCTTGGTACGAGTATCTGCTGCAGCAGTGTTTCTCCAACAGCCTCACATGTCTACAGTTTTGACTCTTGCGTATAAGATTTTTCAGTAGCTTAGTGAGTGAGTGATACCTAAAGAACAGACGGCAAACTCTTGTTGAAAGAATTTGAAGCAGAACACGGTTGTAGAAATATTAACCAGCATTGTGGAACACAGTAAAATTCCATAAGATTGCACGTGAATTATGTGCAAGCCTTGGGATATAGTCAGAAACAAGGATATGACTTCAAGAAAAACACATTGCATTCAAATGCATAATGCATGCTCGCCTAGAGAATAGTAAGAAGTGTGAAAAACATTTCATTCAAAATTCAAAGATGAAAATACATGTTTATAAGTAGCAATGATGATGAAGATTAATTGCTTACAAACAGGAGTTGGTGGAACAACCATTTTTGCTGTGACAGCATGGCACACCCCAAGCATTCTTCTTGTCAGGTCCAAATCTTTCAAAGATATTATTGAACAGAATGGAAGCTCCAGGACCATTGGGCTTTAGAGCATACAATATGTCTGCAGAACATTAAGGCTGAAAGTCCAAGCTTATTGGGAAAATGGCACTGCACCCAAAACCCATGGACTTTTACCAAAATGAGAGAATCCAAAGAGTGCTGTGGCAATCACTATGGTGTAGGATAATGAAATATTAGCCTTTCAGATATAATAGCGACATAGTAATCAAAATGAGCAGATTCTAAAGAGGATACGCCTCATTGGTAACATTGATGAAGAACTCTCTAATGCATAGAATATGGTTTTCCTATCAATCTCAACATTTCTTTTCATCCCTGGTTCATTCTGGAAAACTGAACAGCAAAAGCAATGGGAAATGTTCTGCAAAAAAAAAAAAAAAACAAAAACGAATTTATTTGACCTAAAAGCAAACTAAACATAATAGTCTCATCTTGTAGTTCAGCATCACAGAGTATGTTCAGAAAATCATTCCTTTCTATTTCTACTTTCACGTTCTCCTACTTATGTTTCTTATGGAGCTGCATTGCAACAAAACTTCTTTCTCTAGGACTTATTCCATCTTTAACGTAGCCCGTGAAACATAGGTGTTACCTTGTCACGAGAAATATCCTTTGATTTGGATCCACATTCCTCTACAGTACGATATAGTTTTTGTTCTGCACAAATCTACAAAAGGAATATTCATTTGGGTTAACAGTAAGAGAACCAAAACCAATGATGCAGATAAATAAGGGCAGCCATATGTACGCACCATATCACCCTGACTTGAACTTGAGAAGAGGGATATGTTATGAGGTTTATTTCCTCCACATGGGATCAAAGAAGGGGTTTCTTGAGGAGCCAACTGCCTACGTTTTCTTCTAAGTCGCTGCCATTGATACTGCCTTGTACGCTTCTGAGATATAACAGTATTTTGCTTTGAGCTTCCTTCACTTTGTTCATGAGGAAGTTCAACAGAAACGCAAGTAGATCCTGAAAGTACTATGAAATACTTCAAGAGCTTTTTTCCCCGCAAGTCTCGTCCATTAGTACAATAAATCTGATTCATCCTCACCATTTCCTGTGGCAACACTAGTAGAAGTTGAAGAAGGCTCCGATCCCAAAGTGTATGTGCATGGCTGTTTCCTTGATATCTCATCTCCATCGACCCTTTTCCTCTTGATCTCATTTCCTGATATGAGGTATGAGAACTTAAAAATGATCAACCTGAATGGGATATTGGAACTAAATTCAAATGGAAAATTATCCTGCAACTCAATAAAACATACAAGAGTAGAAATGTTGAAGAAAGCATTTATAAATCATAGACAACCAATTGCCAGAGCTTTCAAAATGGAGTCATTTACAAGGTGTAAATGCTAAAGGAAATAAGATGGGGTTAAACAATTATATGATACTCCCTCCGTCCCGTTTGATTAGGTACTTTTCATTTCAACACATGAATTTCGGAGTTAGTGTTTAGTAGTTAATTGTGGTCGTTAATAAGACTGACAATATTTATTAACTTGTTTAAGTCTTACAGAAGTTAATTACGTTTGCCAATTTTATTACCGGCCACAATTAACTACTAAACACTAACTCCGAAATTCATGTGCCGAAATGAAAAGTACCTAATCAGATGGGACGGAGGGAGTATAATTTTAAAAGGAAACTAAATATGTATTGTCTTTGCATGGTAGCAAAACATTTGTTATTGTCTGGAATGAAGAATATAAGGAATGAAATCCCTACATATAAACATAACTCTAGATTATTTATTATTATCATACATTTTTTTGGAGTTACAACCCCAGATTTATATCATAACATACCACAGAGGCACAGATATGTATAGAAGAGCCCAAAATAATACTAAGACCGAAACATGACTAGCCAATAGCTATCTGAATTGAAGAAAAAATCCTTAGCTAGGATAATTTTGCAACTTGATCACTAAGAAGTAAGCTTGATGGCTAGAGTTTGAACTTCACCAGAGGAAGCTTAAATCTCCATTTCATTATAATAACGGTGTGCATATCACATGTGGTAGCACAAATACCTATCCTGCCATCATAACTAAATCTCACTAAAATTTTACCTCTCAATGCCAGTGGGTGATGCTGAGATCTAGACTTGGGCATGCACCCAGAGAATTTGGAGCACAAATCGCCAATGGATCTACCAGAAATTTGAAGGTGCTTCTTTCCAGGCAGAGGTAAAAATATTGAAGTATACCTCAAAAGATACAGCATGAGAGAATCACCAACCTAAAATTGGTCATTAGCACCCCAGTGTGCAAAGAAATTGAGATTAGTTGTGGGCTGTAGCCACGTCATTCACTTACCCTTCTTAAGAGGACAGTCCACTTCGAGGATGTGAGTTCATCAACCACAGCACTTGACCGCCTCTCCTGCCGAAGAATCAAAGCCCTTAATGAAAAATTCAGCAATCATGAAGCCCTCGAGTAGGCAAGGATTGTACATTTCAAGTTTTCAAGAAAATCAAAGAAGGATAAGTATTTATGTCAAAACTCATGATAGATATGCAGCACAAACTAAATCAACTCTGATCTTGACGAGAGAAACCTCATCATATAGCTTAAAGGAAACACTGACTTTGTCATAACTGCAGCAGATAAGATTTGATGGTTGTCTTCTCAGCATTACTTCAATCGATCTTCTAACAATCTGAAACCGCAGAAAGGATTATATATACAAGTCTGAATCGTTTAATTTGCACAACAATGTTGAATCTTGAAAGTAAAGTTGAAGTTTCATAAAGACTTTTTTTTTTGGATGCACCATTGTGTTCATGGTAAAAACCGCATGACTGTGAATCATACGGTGTATCTAATTAATTACGAGTGATTTTAAGATAACAGGATAAATATGCATCAACTCATGCAGCCACATACACACAAAATGTGGTGTCGTTCATGAAATATGCATGTTCAAATGCTAAGATGTTTATCAAAACACACACACACACACAATGATATATTTTTGTGATCACGGCGAGATGTTCCCATCATTGGATACCACTAGCCCTTCCAATTTCAAAATTCACTTCTCATGTTTCATGAAACTGTGAAGTCAAATATACCAAGCCCACCAACATCACTCTCTAGCACGAACTATTCTCACAGTCGGGTTTTCAACATCAAGAAACAAACCCAAATGGAGATTAAAGCAATCTCCACTCAGTACAGACGAGTGAAACGTACCGTCGTTCCAACCGCCAAAAACAAAATCGAAAAGGCGGAAATTTCCCGCCAAAAATGCAGAAAAAATATTTAGGGAAGGCCGCAAAAAGCGTGACGTGACGCACGCTGTTCAGAATGCGAGCGGGCGCAGAAGAGAGAAGCGGAGCAGACCGTACCTCGAGCTGCGACCAGCTGCGCCGAGGGTCGAGGAGGGGAAAGGGAGGGGCATCGTCGGAAACAACTACAAAGCATCCGTCAAGGAGCTTGCGGTAGTCCAGCGAGTCACCCGATCTGACGAGGAACGACATGGCTTCGTCTCCGCTGCAAGCGAGGCAGCCGCGCCGCTCGCAACAGCAGGCTGCCTGTGTGTCCGCCGCCGGAGGGATCAAGGCAAGGATAGTATCGGCGAGTGTCCTTGCACGGTTGCCAAACAGTCTCCATAGGACCGCCGGAACTCTCTTTCTCTTCCTGGCTGCCATTGATGAGCAAGGCGTAACCATTTCCGAGGCCAGGCTTATGAGAGATACTTGAAGTTGGGAAAAGACCGTTCGAGTTTAATTGCCAAAATTCAAAATCATTGCAAGCAGCCGGTGTACGTTTGCCACTTCTATTTTACGATAGTCCTAATTATTAGTCACAAATCAAAATAACACAATAATTAATATTTGTGAGTGTAGTGGAATTAATATTTTATTGATGAGTGTGAAAAAGTTTGTCATTTTAGGAAAGGGGACTAATAAGTGGGACAAACAAAAAAGGTAAGTGGGACTAATAAATTGGGACAGAGGGAATATATATATATATATATATATATAGTTGTAATCATATATGAACCACCTCTCAAATGAGAAATAAGACTAAATCTGATTATTTTATTTTTGAAATTTAACGGATAAGATTTTATGTTTTAATTATATATATTTAATTTCTATTTTTATTTTAATTTGAGTGAAGGATATTATTGTAATTATAATAATGACATATTATCTCTTTCCATAACCATTTCCTTAATTATAGATTATGGTTTCTTTTATATTCCTAATTTTCTTCACGTTTAGGGCTAAGAAAATCGACCGTGGTGAGATCAGGGACGCCCTGCTTCTTCACGACTAGCGTGAAGGGGTTATTCGAGATGCCCTTCCCGTGGCCGGCGATCTCATCTGTGCCGGAGGACTGATCGCTGACCACCACGATGGTTGGGAGTTGGATGCCTTCCTGCGTGACTTTGAGGTGGCGCAGCCGGTTCACGACGTCCAAAAGAGGGCGATTCATGTCGTTGAAGAACGACACGATCGGAGCGTCGATGGGCCCTCCTCCGGTGACGGGAACGAGAGCCCGACTGCTCTGCTGCTCGGATTAATGATATTCTTCTTTTTTATATGTTGTGTAATTTCTGTCGACGATCCTTTTGGTTGTTTTTAATATTAATTATTTTTCAAACTTTTTTAGTTTTGAATTATTGCAGATTTTACGCCTGTAAATGTGCAGTATAACGATATAATAGTTGCAGTACTCTGATAATTTGAATTCACACAAAGAGTTTTGTTAAGAATTGTTATTTTTCAAAAAAAATTCTATGTTGAATTATTGCAGATTTTACGCCTGTAAATGTGCAGAATAAAGATATAATAGGTGCAGTATTTCTGATAATTTGAATTCATATAAAGAGTTTTGTTAATATTAATTATTTTTTCAAATTTTTTTCTATTTCGAATTATTGCAGATTTTACGCCTGTAAATGTGCAGTATAACGATATAATAGTTACAGTACTCTGCTAATTCCAATTCACATAAAGAGTTTTTTAATATTAATTATTTACAAAACTTTCTCTATTTTGAATTATTGCAGATTTTAATTTTGAAATACTATAATTCAGAGAACCAATCCTATTAAATTAGGAAACAAATATAATTTAATTTTGAAATGTAGTATTTTAGAATTCAAATTCAACAAAATTAGGAGCTGAAAATCGTGCGTATATAATTTTGTTTTAAAAAAAATTACGTAATGCAACTTCTTCCTCTTAATAATGCAACTTTTATCTCTTAATACTGCAGCGAATTCGATAAATTATGCAGTAAAACTGTTTCAAAATTTTAGCAAATAAAATCGTGGGTAAGATATGGGGAAGTTAAAAGGTGCGTCACATTTACTAAAAACCCTTTTCTGCAATTTTTTTCTTCTATTATTGCAGCGAATTTTAGCAGCTCAAAAATACATCTGGAGCATAAATTTTCTTAATCAATGGATAAGATCAAGTCTTATTTCACATCTAAGAGGTGGTTTCCACCATAGTGCACCCCTATATATATATATATATATATATATATAATTGCGTTCAAATCCGAACTAAATACCATGAATGAACAATGATCTATAATCTAACCATTACTTTTTTTAATCTGATGGTTATAATAATGACATGTGGCAGTCATTATATTTTTTATTTATTTGAAAGGGCGTTTTAGATAGTAAATATTGTTACACTTTTTAGTAGATTTGATAATTATGGTAATTACCTAATTTATTGGGATTTAACTTATTAAGCTTTTTTTATATATAAATTTATACATGTATTTTTAGGGTTCAATTAATTTATTAATTCATCCACAAGAGAAAGGCGTGGCGGTGGAGAGGACGTCCGGACAGCGCGCTGATCAATGCCCTGAAGATGATGGTGGATGAAGACATTGAGTTGGCCAAGAGGGAGAAGGTGGATACAAGGACGCCCAGCAGCAACCTTGAAATTCAATTCCAAACCACATTTTCTTGAATTTCATTTTTTGTAGTTGCTGCTAATTTCTTTCTCAAATTTTAGTATCATTTTCTCGTGAGTTTTTGGCTTTCAAATCTGGAACATATTGAATTCGCCTTCACGTTCGTTGTTGGTCTGTTGCACCATGGCTTGAAGAGCAACTATGGGACTTGGATGTCTTGTTTTTCTGTGTATTGTGTCTCTTTTGATTGAGAGAGTGAGACTGTCATTGATTGTGAGTTGTAACCAGTTGGTTCATATTCATTAAGTCTGCTGCAACGCTTGTTTCATATCTAGGGTTCAATTAATTTGTTAATTCATCCTCAAGAGAAAGGCGTGGCGGTGGAGAGGACATCGGCGAAGAACAGCGCCCTGATCAGTCTGGCCGGAGTTGCGGAGATCCACATATTTTTGAATAAATGTACCATTGTTCGAATTCTTGTTTAATGAATTGTTAATTGTTTATTTATTTTCTACATTGGGTGAACTCAGTTATGTAGCATCGTACGCTGTTAACATTATCATTGTTACATGTAGTCAATATCATTCTATCAAAATTATCAGTTTAATCTTAATTGAATTTTAATTCACCTTTAATATCATTGTTATATTTATTAAACATCACTGTACGCTGTCGACATTATCATCGTTACTTGTATTCAATATCATTTTATCAAGATTTGTCAGTTTAATCTTACTTTATTTTTAATACACCTCTAAGATCATTGTTATCTTTATTCAATATCATTGTACGAATAATTAAATTTGTTTATGCATTTAACGATAATAGATTAGTGGAAGTTGAAACCGCACCCCAAAAATATGCAACATGATCTTATTTCTCTTTCCAATTTATAAGATAGTAATGGAAAAAATCGTGGGGATTTGTTTTGGTAACTGAATCCAAAAAATCAGCATGCAAATTTAATTTCATTTCAGTTTTTTTCCGTTTAGGACTAGTTTGCCCTTTTAATGATAGAAAAAGCTATAGAAAATGATAAATGGCAACAGAAAATCAGTGACGTTTATTTTCGAAATCAAGGGTTGGATTTTGGTCTCTGTTCATTCATGGACACATATTCAGCCTTGAATACACCCATATATATATATATATATATATATATATATATATATTATCAATGACAAACTCAAGTCAAATTTAATTTTATAATTCAAAATATAATATTGTAAAGTTAAAAAAAATAGAGATATATTACAATGGGGATTGTGTAGTATATTGATATCTTGTTACTCTTTGTAATTGTTAGATTGTGGTCGGTCTAGATAACATGAAAAAGGGAAAAAATAAGAATTAATGTTAGTTCTCATTAGTTTAGTTTTAATGTATGGAACTAAACATTAGAGTTACTCAGTTCAATTAGACTTAGTTAGAGTAATTTCACACTTGTAATTTTGGAAAAGCACATTTCAAACAATGGATCTCACAAGAGTTAGTTGTGAAGAAAGGACTTCACAACTGATAAATATATCATCTTCACCAAAATATCTTAACAGCTGCATATCTTGGAAAGTGGGTACAACAACTAAAATACGAAGAGCGCATGCAAAATTTAAAGGAACCTATGAATACTCGAGGAGAGTATCACTAATAGGTTGATTGTTGAAGCTACCAATCTTAAGAAGCACATCACTTATCATGATTATTCACTACGGACTTCAGTCAGTTATTCCATGTCGCAGAACATGAGACTCTTAGCCTTTGAATCGAAAGAAAGTTTATTATGAACTCATTTCATAAAGTAGCACCCACATCATCTACCATTGTCTACGTTCTGTGAAGACCCAAAACTCACAGCCATTCTAACTGGTAAAGCCTAGCGACGCGTTCGTAGTAAAGCTAACCAACCTGAAGAGAGCAGATACAACTAAGACTAGTTGGGTGCGTATATAGCCAGAGGACATAGAAGCTTCTCGCGACTACAACAAACAAGTTACATCATTTGTAACTTTGTTTTTGTGGTTTTTTATCCATCTCGCGATCAAAGAGTGAACTTAGCATCATTTGACATTCGTACCACTATAAAATATCTTGTGTCTTCTGCTATTAATCTATTTGCTTGCTAATTTTAAAACCCAATAAGTGAATAAGTTGTTGGTTTATATTCTATAATTGATAAAGTGTTCTAAGAGAAACAGGTTTTTAGAGTCTAAATTAACTTGAGAAATAGCCAGTTCGGGCCAAAACACAAGTAGAGACTTCCACAATGTATTACTATAACATTTTGGGACCAACAAGTGGTATCAGAGTTGTTGATCTCCACGGCTAACTCTTTTGAGTCTACAAGTGGACCTGATCCATCTTGCTTGTTTTGTAGAGCTTTTATTTCTACATTATGACTTTGAGCAAAACAAAAAGAGCAATAATCGGTCACCACCTCTACAGATGTTGATGTAAATAGTTCCCCCAGCATTGCATTAGCGCATGCATCTGACTTAACTAATTCGTGTCACTCCGTGTCAAATTTTAGTCTAGCTTTTTTTTATAGAAAAAATTGCACTTATTCAGAAATTACAAAATAAAGTTTATTTTGAAATTTATTTTTAAGAGATGAGGTTAATATATTGACTGCTGAGCTAAGTAAAGCTCATTCTCTATTAGAAAACTTTCAAAATCTTGTTGACGAAAACACAACTCTTAGGACAAATCTTGAAAATCAATCAAAAGAGTTGTTAACTTTAAAACAAGAAAACCTTGAGCAAAGCAAAATTATTTCATCTTTTAAAAGCTCAAGAAAACATTTGAGTGATAAAATTGTCTTTCCCATGAATACACATTTAAAAACAGTATCTTGATATGTGCGTAAAATGACCTATATTTTGATGTGTGAGCGTGCATGTTTGTGGTCATTTTACTCCCATATCATATGTTTTTGTCTTCGTTTTGTTGTGTTTTTTGTATTTTGAATGATGTAGGTTAGGTTTTGAGCATAAAATAGCATTTTTGGCTTAGTTTTGGAGAAAAATCGCCAGAGTCGAGAGTCAAAGGGAAGCAGGATCGACCGAGCGGAGCAGAGAAAAGGAGCAGGCCGGATTTCAGAGAGCAGGCTCGGCCGAGTCGAGCTTGGCTCGACCGAGCCATGTCGGCCAGAGAGCAGGCTCGATCGAGCACTGCCTTGCTCGGTCGAGCTCGGGGTTTAGAGGGCTTGCTCGGCTGAGCCAAATCTGGCTCTGCCGAGCCAGAGCGGGATCCTTGGCAGTTTTTTGGTTTTCAAGCTATCCCGGGCGATCCGACCTTGGCCCAGGCAATCTGAGGCTCTGTTTGCTCGTCTATACAAGGGGGAATTTCGAGTTTGTAGAGGACTTTTGCCAAAATTTCATTATATCAAGTTAGAAATTCTCCCAAATTCCATCTTCCATCCTCATTCCATCCAACTCCTAGTGGATCAAGAGGAAGATCTACAACAATTTGGTGGAGATTAGAGAGGAGCAAGGGTAGATCAAGTGCAAGGGCAACAATTGGGGAAGAAATCAATTCACCTTTCAAGTTTGTAATGGATTGTCTTTCATTTTATATTGTATTGAACAATTTGGAAGGTATGGAGAACTAAATTCCTTGTGAGTGTTGTTTGGATTGATAATGTGTGAAATTGAGATTGAATTTTGAATGTTTACCTTCCTATGAGAGTTTGAATAACACTAGATCTTATCCCCAATCACATAGGTGTAGGTAATAGCCAACATAGGTGGTTTTTGACGTGAACACTGCAGTCAACACGTGGGTGGAATCGTTGCGAATAGTGTGAATTCATATGATTCTAAATCCAATCCATGTGCGGAAATAGGTCATAGGGCAATAATCTACGTTCTAGAAGGAGTGAACTAGAAATCAATAACGTGACTGTTTGAGATTGCTAGGATCATCTACGGTTAACTCGCCGTGACAAGGGGTTAACTACCTTAGAGTGGATTGCTCAATCTCATAGGTATTAAATTGAGTTTACATCTTGATTTGATCTAAATTGAACACATTGGATTTCCACACAACACTCACTCTTATCTCATTTGATTGAACTTGCTACTTTTTCTACCTAGTTTGGAAAGCTTGATCGGTTGTTTTAAAAAAATAGTTTCTATTCAATATGACAGCTATTGTGTTTGCATCCTTTATGCTTAGCTTAGTTATTGTTTTTGCCTAGCTAATAGAAAACTCAACGATTTAAGTTTTGCCTAACTATAAAAATTACATACGAGTAAAGAGTATTATATAGGGCGAAGTTGAAAAGAACCTTGAATTGATAAAATTTAACTTGACTAAGTGTTGTTTTTACACGACATCAAGTTTTTGGCGTCGTTGCCGGGGAGTTCTTTTTAGTAGGTCTATAGATATTGTTGAAAGTATGAATATTGTATGTTAGGTGTTTGATCATTTGTTTATATGTTCATGTGTGATATTTGTTCTTACTTTGTTTGTTGAATTGTATTGGTATTGTAATAGGCTCTTGTGTAATTTGTAGGTAGTATATGATCACTAGATCCAAAGCTCGTGAGCTTGAAGAGAGGAAGTTTCGACATATGAGAGATAATATTGAATTTGAGTTTGAAATGGTCAACCGTGGTGAGGATACAATTCGAATTGAGGAATTGGAGAGGCAATTTGAACTTATGAAAGCAATGATGAACGAGCGAAATGGACCACGAAGACCGCTCCAAAATTTATTTAGACCGCAAGGAGGACCGACAACCGAAGGATTCCGATTGGGAGTTAATGCAACTCAGTTTGAGATCAAATCGCAGCTGGTGCAGATGATCCAAATGATGGATTTATATACTGAAATCATTATGATTGGTATATTATGTACAAGGTCGATTGGTTAATATACGGGGAATCATAAATGTTGTATGTTCATCTCCTGTCTGAATTAACAAACATGTGTCGCAAACGCAATTATCCTCTTATCTCGTCGATAGGGAGATCATACGGTGTGTAGAAGATCACGGAAGATCGTATGGATCGTTTGACCTAGCGAGATATAAATAGTTATCACAGCTGAGACAGTTCCAGGATAAACTATCGGTGTAGGCTGCAGCATACGCAGTAATAAGCATCTTATCTTGGATGGCTTGGTATGCTGGTGTGGGACACACATTGATAAGGACCTAAGTTGAGATCGATCCTTTTATCTGACATTAAAAGAATCTAGATCTATATGGCTTGATGAGATCCTAAGCATACATGAAGGTACAGAAGTATATGCAGATTGTGTATTACTTTGAGTTGCAGTGAAAGGCTCTAGTTGAGCTTGTATATCTGTATCTTGGGTAATAGCAGTTTGTGTATGACTGTCTGGTACTGGAACTAGGTAACCACATCCAGTATAGGATGGTGACATTCCCTGAACAGCTCAAAAGGTTCGTTATGCTAAGTCCTGCAGGCTGATTAAGTTCAAGCATAAGTGAAAAAGGTTTGAGTGGATTGATTCAGGAATATAAGATGTTAATTAATTAAATAGCTTGTCAGAGCTTAAATTAATTAACGAATGTCTGTAACCTTAAATGTGGGGATATACCGAGCCCATGCAACCCGTACCTCAAAACGTGGTAGCAAATAGGTAGGACAATATTGATTCTCTGGTGGAATGAATCAATATTAATTAATTAATTATATTCTGGGTTGAATATGGGAATTAATTAATTGATAGGCCTTATTTGCTATTTGCATTCTGGTCCCTGGTCTGGCCCATGAAACTCAAGTCCAATAGAAGTCCAGTATTTTCCTATAAAAAGGCCTCAGTTCCTCAGATCTCAACACACCACAAGATCATAAGTTGCACACAGCAAACCAGGTTTTGGGAGCTGTGGTGATCGACTAAGGTCTGAGAACGAGGAGGAAATTCTGCTTCTCAATCGGGCAAGGGATCTGATAGAGAATCTTCACCAGATTTTCAGATCGAGTTGGGATACAGATCAGAAGATCAAATCAGGAGGATTTTTCTTCTTCTCTCTCTCTCCTTGATTTCCGAAAATAACTGTTTTATTTTCTTAAGATTTATTTCCTCAATCTGTTAGGAATTAAATCTTTGTGCGTGGAAAAGATCAAAAGGAATCTCCGCGCACTCGTTCTTCAGAGTTCATCAATCCAAGTATTCCGCATAAACCTTCTTATGCATAATAATATAGGAGCATGCTAGGATCATTCATAGGCATAGCAATTTATTTTGATATTCCAATTAACGATCCTTGGCAAACGGACTTCGTGTTTCAGTTCACGAATACCTTCAATTGGTATCAGAGCCAGGTCAATTAATTGGCTCTACCGGAAAAATAATATTGCCTATGAATTGCATGATTATTATTATTGAATGCATGCTATGGATGGTTTTGGATTGAATTCTATGTTTTTTCGTCCTCGTGGTTCTCGGGTTAATTCGCCCTTCTATATGGATTCATTTTTTCACCCACGAGATAAATCCGTGGTTAGATTTAGATTTTAGAATGTAATTAGGATTATTCCATGTAATCTTTTGTTTCAAAAATTAAATTTGTAAAACAGAAAATGAAGAACACGAAGAATGAAAAACACGAAGAACGAAGGACCGCACGACAGCGCCGGCACGGCAGCAGGCCGTGCATGGCGGTCGCACGCGGCGAGGGGCACAGCGGCCACGACGGCGGCGCAGCCATGCTAAAACCCTAGGGTTTCAGCTCGCGGCGCGCGCGCGACGTGCAGTAGCCGCGCGGCCTACAGCCGGCCAGGCGTAGTGCGGGGGTCTCGGGACGGCGATGCGGGGAGGCTGGCGCATGCCGGGACGGCGGGCGAGGGCGGCCTGGGCGCGACAGGGGTGCACAGCGGAGCGGAACCCTAGGGTTTGCGCGCGCGTGTTCGCCGGTGGCAGGCGGGTGCTCTTCGGGCGGCAGCGGCGGGACCTGGTGGTGTGGCAAGGGCTCGGGAGGTGGAGGCCGGCGACGGCGGTCGGTGAGGGTGGCACGGCTGCAACGAGCGCAAACCCTAGGGTTTGCGAGTGTGAACCGGAGCGCGCGTCTCCTCCGCGCCTCATGCGGGTTTCCAACGAGCCTAGGTAAGCCGACGGTGGAGAAGAAGAGTGAACGGCGGTTCGGGCAACGGTCGGGGCAAGCCGGAGCGGCGGCATGCGAAAGGGGCAACAACCGGAGGAGGCGGCATCGCGGGCTGCAACCATGCACGTATGTGCATGGCTGCTACGCATGCCAGGAGCCCTCACGGCGGCGGCGAGTCGCCGGTGGTGGTGGCTCGTCGGGCTAAGTTCTCGCAGGCTGTTGGGCTTGCAATGTGTACCTAGGCCCGCGATTTGGTTAACGTGCCCAGTTGTCCAATTTTCTGATAAATCAAATCTTGGAGGCCCAGATTCAGAAAATAAATTCAGATCTCAATCCAAGTAGTGGGAACCCAATCGAAGATCTGTATTATTAATTTTCAACTTGTAATAGTTAGAATTAATTTTATTTCGTATCATGGGGCCACGAGGACATTTTTTATTTGCTTTATTATCTGTCTTCGCATGATATAACGGAAACATGTTTAGCATCGGTTTCTACCCATTCTTGGGTAGTGGATACTGGAGCTACTGACCATGTTCGTTATACTTTGCATGGGTTCAGGCCGACAAGGCAGCTGAAGCATGATGAGATTACCATCTCAATGGGCAGCGGAGAGCGAGTCTTAGCAGTAGCCATTGGAGATTTTACTTTATGCTTTGAAAATAATGTTTTGATTTTGAGAGATGTTTTATATGTGGCGGTTTTTCGGCAGAACTTAATTTCAGTTTCCAAGTTATTTTGTGATGGATATTCAATTATTTTTGATAGTGGAGTTTCTATCATTGGTAATAATGGTGTTATCTGTCATGACAAACTGATTGACTCTCTCTATATCATTGATTGTATGCATAAATCTTCCGTGAATGTTGCAAACTCATCCAATAATAATAATCATTTAAAGAGAAAGTTTTCTTCCGATGAGGATCAAACATATCTCTGGCACTTGAGACTAGGTCACATTAATCTAAAGAGGATTAAAAGATTAGCATACGATGGACTCTTGGATTCTTTCCAAGTGGTACCGCATCAAATTTGTGAGTCCTGTATAGAAGGAAAGATGACGATCAGACCTTTTAAGGCAAGTCAGTCTCGAGCAGAGAATGTGTTGGAATTGATCCACTCTGACTTATGTGGACCAATGTCCACGCAAGCTCGTGGAGGTTATGAGTACTTCGCCACATTCATTGACGATTACTCAAGATTCGGATATGTCTATTTGCTTCGCCATAAGTCTGAATGCTTTGAGAAATTCAAAGAGTTTAGGACTGAGGTAGAAAAGAAGCTCGGTAAGACTATCAAGACACTACGATTAGATCGTGGTGGAGAATACCTCAGTAACGAGTTATTGCAGTACTTGTCAGATAACGAGATTACATCCCAGTGGACTGCACCAGGAACCCCTCAACAAAATGGTGTAGCGGAAAGAAGAAATAGAACTCTCTTGGAAATGGTCAGGTCGATGATGAGTTATGCAAGCTTGCCGATTTTGTTTTTGGGATATGCCTTGGAGACAGCGGCCTACTTGCTTAACCTGGTACCTTCTAAATCAGTTCCTAAAACACCTCTGGAACTCTGGTATGGGCGAAAGCCAAGTTTGAACAGAGTGAGGGTTTGGGGTTGTCCAGCATATGTGCTGACAAAGGAACCTGATAAGTTAGAAAGTAGGTGTAAGCTGATGCTGTTTGTGGGATATCCCAGGCAAACGAAAGGCGGTTATTTCTATTGTCCTGAGAATTAGAAAGTCGTTGTCAGTACCAACGCGAGATTCTTGGAGGACGAATATGTAAGAAACCACAGATCTAAGAGTGAAATTGTCCTCCACGAGCTTGAGGACAAGGAAGCAATTCCATCAGGAAAGCCCAGTGTAATGGTAAATCCACCTACAACAGGTGAGGCTATACCAACACTGCCACTAATGCAAGGTATGGGACCAACGCGTACTGTGCCAACTAGTAATACGGTTCAGATGCCTCGTCGCAGTGGGAGGGTTATCCACCAACCCAAAAGGTACATGTTCGTGGGAGAGTCTTCTGACTTGATCCCGGAAAACGGATTGGATGATACCGATCCCTAGACATATGACGAGGCGGTATCTGATAAAGTTGCAGAGAAATGGCTGATCGCCATGGATTCTGAAATATAATCCATTACGGCTAAGGATGTATACCAGAAAATTGATTTGCTAGATGGCTGTAGAGCCATAGGGTGCAAATGGGTATACAAAAGAAAGAAAGGAGCGAATGGTGAAATTACAGCTTTCAAAGCAAGGCTGGTGGCGAAGGGTTATAGTCAGAAAGAAGGTGTAGACTATGAGGAGACCTTCTCACCAGTAGCCATGCTTAAGTCCATTTGTATACTCCTGGCCATAGCAGCACATAAGGACCTAGAAATCTGGCAGATGGATGTCAAAACCGCGTTTCTAAATGGGTACCTTGAAGAAGGTAGGGACATCTATATGCAACAACCAGAAGGTTATGTGCAGAAGGGCGAAGAACATTTGATCTGGAAGCTAAGAAAGTCGTTGTATGGACTTAAACAAGCTTCACGGTCATGGAATCTGCGTTTGATGAAGTGATTAAATCCTATGGATTTTCACAGTGCTCAAACGAGAGTTGCGTGTACCGTCTATGTGTCAGCTAAAGCGTGGTGTTCCTTGCACTTTATGTAGATGATATTCTCCTATTTGGCGACAATGTGGAAGTATTGTCGGGCATAAAAGGGTGGTTATCCGAGCAGTTTCATATGAAGGACCTTGGGGAGGCGGGATACATCCTAGGGGTAAAAGTATTGCGGGAGCGCAATAAGAGGATGCTGACCTTGTCTCAAGGATCATATGTGGATACTGTGATTGCCCGTTTCAGCATGCAAACTGCCAAGAAAGGTCTGTTACCCTTCAGACATGGCATATATCTTTCAAAGGATCAGTGTCCGGTGACACAAAAGGAGAAAGATGAAATGAGGAACGTGCCGTATGCATCTGCCGTGGGGAGCCTCATGTATGCAATGCTATGTACGAGGCCAGTGTAGGGTTTTCCCGTGAACCGAATCACCAAAACCAAACTGAACCGGATCAATTTATGGATATTGTGCATAATTAAAATCATAATAAACCCTATCATGCTCCTATGAATTTAATACTGAGATTTGTGGATTTAGGGTTTACCGTAACTCCGTCGAGTCTGATCCGATCTTTTGCGTTTGAATTTCCACTTTCGATTCAACCACGCAATTCAATTGTTATCTGCGGAAGTAGAAATTAGATGTCTAATTTCTAGAATTAAAATCGAGAAACAAAGGGGAAGAAAGAAATCTGTTCTCCAGATTAGATCTTCATGTCTGTATCCCGGTGCTGATCAGATCTACTACTGGTGAGGACTCCGTAGATCTGTGGCTTGAGCAGGACCAGAATTCAAAAATTCCCCTCCTTCCTTCTCAGATCGGCGCCCACTCTCTCTCTCTAGGTTTAGGGTTTTTCAACTGTGTTACAACTTATGAGAGAGAGCTGTCTATTTATAGACCTAGGGTTGTAAACCCTAATGGGCTCCTGGGCTCAATTCAGCACACTTATTTGGGCCAGACCTGGGACCTAATGCAAATAATAAAGTGGGTCTATAAATTAATTAATTCCCATGTCCACAACCCTGGACACAATTAATTAATTAATATTAATTCTTTTTCACCACATAATTAATTCTGACCTACCCCTTTATTACCACGTTGTGAGAACGGGTTGCATTAATTGAGAATCCCCATATTTAAGGTTACCGGACATCCATTAATTAATCGGAGCCTCTGACAAGCTCTAACTACAATTAATTAATATCTTATTATTCCTGAGTAGTACCACTCAGTCCTTATCACTCGTGCCTGAACTTTATCAGCCTGCAGGACTTTAAAACAATGAATGTTATTGAGCTCCTCAGGGAATGTCCCCATCCTATTACTCGGATATAGTTACCTAAACCCAGTCTCAGGGGGTACTACACGAACTGCTGTTACCCAAGATGCGGATATACGAGCACGTTACTTAGGCTCTCCACCATGGCAAGTCAAAGCAACAGTCAACCAGTGCAAACCCTTGAACCTTCGTTAGGGTTTGGACTCAATCAATATAACGAGATCTTATATTCGCTGATGTCAGACAGACGAATACATCTCACTGCGGTCCATCAATACGCCACCTCTGCGTACCAGCATGTCAAGTAACCAAGACAGACTACTTATGTCGTAGCCATCCGGACAGACGTATCCTCATAAGCTATCTCGGTTGTGATCAGGTTTATGTCTCACTAGGTCAAGTGATCATACTGTCTTCTGCGATCTACAACACGCCGTATGATCTTCCCTATCGGTGAGAAAAGAGGATACCATTGTTCATACATGTAAGATTGTTAACAGATAGGAGAAATAAACCGTTCTATACTCATTATAATAAATGCTTTCAGTATACAAAACCCATCAATCCCCCACTTATACTCAAAGCATAATTAAGCTATTACAGAGTATACAGTCCGTCTATCTAGTCTACTGTCTCTTTAACCACTATCAGTGGTCGGCATCCACCTCAGACCCAGCTCACGAATATATCTTTCGTAAACTTTCTGCGGCAAGCTCTTTGTAAATGGATCAGCAAGATTGTCAGCAGTGTCAATCTTCTTAATCAGCACATCGCCCCTCGATATGATTTCTCGTATGATATGGTACTTTCTCTCTATGTGTTTGCTTGCCATGTGAGACAGCGGTTCCTTTGAGTTTGCCACTGCACCAGAGTTATCATAATAAATTGTGATGCTCCTCGGCAAACTCGGGATCACCCCCAACTCTAAAAGGTAGTTCCGGAGCCATACCCCCTCTTACGAGGCGTCGGAGGCGGCGACATATTCCGCCTCCATGGTGGAGTCAGCAATGCATTTCTGCTTTGAGCTCCACCAAGATACAGCTCCACCTCCCAGGGTAAACACATATCCTGAGGTCGATTTTTTCTCATCCTGGTCTCCTTGGAAATCCGAGTCTGTATAACCCACAGGGTACAAATCCTCACTTTGATAAACTAGGCAGAAATTCCTAGTTCTTTTCAAATACTTGAGGATATGCTTTACAGCAGTCCAGTGTGCCTTTCCAGGGTTAGACTGATATCTTGCTACCATGCCAACGACATAACAGATATCTGGCCTGGTACACAGCATCGCATACATGAGACTACCCACCGCCGAAGCGTATGGTACAAGACTCATCTCGTCTTTCTCCCGCTGTGTCTGCGGACACTGCCCACTAGAAAGACGAACGCCATGTTTGAAAGGTAGCAAGCCTTTCTTGGCGAGTTGCTTGCTGAACCGGGCTATCACAGTATCCACATAGGATGTCTGGGATAAGCTCAACATTCTTCTCTTACGATCTCGTAAGACCTTAATACCAAGAATGTAGCCAGCTTCTCCCAGATCCTTCATTTGAAACTGTTCGGACAACCAAACCTTGATTTCGGACATTACTCCCTCGTTGTTTCCAAATAAGAGTATGTCATCAACGTATAGTGCAAGGAAGACCACGCTCCCACTGACACAAAGTCGGTAAGCACAACTTTCGTTTTCCAACTGTGCAAATCCATAGGATTTAATCACATCGTTGAAACGTAAGTTCCACGACCTTGAAGCTTGCTTAAGTCCATACAA